>KK100217.1:5368-35713 GCA_000611695.1 Rhizomucor miehei CAU432
CTTCAAGTGTCGTAATATCTCGAATCATTAAATGAACTTTTGGTAACTGGGAAGAGCTTCAAGCCACCAAACTCAGATAATTCTGCAGATTTGCAGGAAACTTTTTTTTACGCTTTTATACTCGGTCGATCCACCATAATGTCTAAACGTCAAGCAACCTTTGACGATTCAGAAACCACCAAAGCCGCTGCCTTGGCAGACCGGTCCCGGGCCATGAACGTTGAGAACAATGAAATGGGGGAGTTTGAAGATGCGTGGGAGGACGATTTTGAAGAGGAATCTGGCGACGAGGGACAGGACGACGAGGATATGGACGATGAAAATGGTATACAAAAATCACAATAAAGTGCATAATTATGTCTATTACTCATGTAGGACTACCATAGGTATGGATGTGGACGAGAAAATGGAAGAAGACGAAGATGAGGAAGAAGAGCAGGAACCTGGCTTGTACCTGCCCGGCCAACCATTAGAAGAAGGCGAGACATTAGAAGCTGATCAATCAGTGTATGTGATGCTTCACAACTTGAACGTACGCGCTCCTTTCTTGAGTTTTGATGTCATCGAGGATTCAATGGGCGAAGAACGCAAAAATGTGAGTTCGACCAAGTTATATGGCTTTGAACAGATATTTTTGCCTAACAGAACTATTATGTAACTAGTTCCCAGTTACAGCCTATGTGGCAGCAGGCACTTCAGTACCCGGTGCTCGTGACAACGAAGTACTTGCTATGAAACTCTCTCAATTGCACAAGACTCAACAGTTTGGTAATAAGAGAAAGGTGAACTTTTTACGGGTAGAGCTTTACTAAGTCGAGAGACTCTGGCAACAGATTCGGATGATGAGGAAGATCCCGACGTATTGGACGAAGATCCAGTACTTGAGCACAGATCGATCCCACACAACGGATGCGTGAACCGTCTGCGAATGATGCCCCGTCATCAAAATAAGCAAATTGCAGCTACTTGGTCTGAAACCGGCAAAGTACACATTTTTGATCTGACACCTTACATGATGAGCTTGGATGCACCCGGAACGCCATTGCCAAAATCAAACAAGCCATTTGCCACCATCAACAATCACGGCAGATACGAAGGTTACGCCATGGATTGGGCAGGTCTCGATATCGGCAGGTAGTGATTGCAAAACACGACGGATCAAATAATGTGTTATACAGTGCTAAAAAATTGTTTACGCATCTGTATAGAATTCTTACGGGCGACAATGCAGGATTGATTTACAGCACAGTATTAACTCCTTCCGGAGCAACAACCGATTCACAACCTTTCCGAGAACACAAGTCATCTGTAGAAGATTTACAATGGTCACCTACAGAGCGCAGCGTATTTGCATCATGCTCTGCCGATCAGACTGTAAAGATTTGGGATACTCGAAACAAACGACGCGCAGCTGTCTCTGTGCATGCCAGCACATCAGATGTTAATGTTATTACATGGAACAAGAAAGCCAGTTATCTTTTAGCAAGTGGGCACGACGATGGTACATTTAGTGTTTGGGATCTTCGACAGTTCAAGGGGTAAGCTTTAACTTGCGCTTAAAATATACTTCTTGGATGGAAACTCACCGGGATGAGAAAAACAGTGATGCACCCACGCCCGTGGCGAAATTCAAGTGGCACAATGCACCTGTTACATCGATCGAATGGCATCCTACAGAGGAATCCGTCCTCGCAGTATCTGGAGCAGATGATCAGCTGACCTTGTGGGATCTTTCGGTGGAACCTGATGTTGAAGAAGAAGGCCGTCTTACAAGCAGCGGCGTCGAAGTACCGCCGCAATTGCTCTTTGTCCATCAGGGACAAAACGAGATCAAGGAATTACACTGGCACAAACAGATTCCCGGTTGTGTATTAAGCACAGCCAACAGTGGTTTCAATATCTTCAAGACCATCTCTATATAGAAGAAAAATTACAAAGTAATCATCCCCGTTCTTTTAAAAAATGTAAATGTACACTAAACTTTTTTCTTTGCATCGTTCACTCTGGAGAATTACTACGGGCAGTACCTCATTTTGCTTGAATGCCTACAAACTCCTACAAACTCAAAGAGCGGGCTTCGCCTCCACCTTTATTGCCCTTTCGTGCTCGCTCCTTTAACCCAATCTCGGCGGTCATAACCGTGCTCCCTCATAGACTAACAATGACGAGTCAAACCCGTCAAAATACGATTTTAGACTAGAGCATGGGACAAACTCTGCAAAATCTGCTCGCAATCGACATCAGGATCCAACAAAGCAAAACGTTTCCTTGTCGTGCACAGACTTCGTCCACTTCCTTTTTTGTCCTTCTCATCGTCTTCTTGGTACCTTTCCCTTTTCTGAACCTTTCACCGTTTTCCTGATATCTTTCCCATTTCGATATAATTTCCCATTGTACAAGCATTTTTAGATTTCTTACACCTTTCCTTTATTATTATGTAGCCGAACTAATATAAATATCCCTCAAAAGAAAAGAAAATAAAACACAACTTAAGTACCTTCTATTCTTCGTGATCTTCTCCTGTGTGGGTTCGTAACGCCAAAAGAATTAGCGTTACCGACACATTTCCGTTTTAAAAAAAACTTGGGTATTTTTTCCTTTTTTGTTCGATACAAAAGGGGGTCTTAGGCCTGGGTTCTGTCTCGTTTCCATTCAGAGAGAGGCTTGGCCGGACCAAACTCTTCCTGGACGTATTGACAATCCATGACCCGCATCGTGTCGCGCTCTCAAAAACCAACTCCATTTCCACACTATTGTTATTTTTTTGCAGTTTAAAACAACTTGTGGTATATTTGCCTTTTTGCGTCCACCTTTCTAACGTTTACCTTGCCCTTATTATTTTTTTATGGCAGCTAAAACTGTTACTTTGCAGTGCATTCCCCAAAGCTTTCAGCACTCTTGAGTTGATAAAATGCGCACGCGCTTGCTTGCAGCCACCCTTCATAAATTGTCTTAACGTATAAAGTGGCAAAGAACTCCCTTTTTATGGGGGAAGGGTGTGTAAGGTATTTGAGCATACTTGAGTGTGGTACCTGAAGAGGCAGGAGCCGACTTTGTGCACTTCCGCTTTCCTTTGCATGAACTCTAATACGGGAGCCGAGAATTCCCAAGTACCAAATCACTTGACAGAACAAGGCCATTCTCGACTTAAAATTACAACGAAACAAACTTTTTTCTTTCCAACTCTTGGTTGTTCAACGAGACGAGGACGATGAAGCTAACGTATGCAAGCCATAAAGATCAGTAGTACGCGAGAAGAAGGTCCAAACTGCACGTGTGAGGCACTCAACAAGGCAACAAGAAGAGAGTTTTGTAGACGTTAAAGTAGAAAAAGTACCAGGAACAGCTGTTGGAACGAACTGATCAGTAATTTGCAAGTTTGTAAAGGTGTTTACGAGCTGCTTGTGCTCGTTACTAAAACGCGTGCACTGTATAGACACATTCAATATAGGCCCTGTTCGCGGAGAAACAAGTGTTTGAAGGGCTCAAGACAGGCAACACTGTACTCGAACAGCTACACAAGGAAATGTCTACGGTTGAAGAAGTCGAGAACCTTTTATAGATAATACGGCTGAAACTATTTTATCAGAATGTAAGATGTACATATCCATTTGCTCTGATTTTATGTCAAATTAACGTTGTTGATCTCTAGGAGATTGATGAAGTCCTGAATGGACAGATCACTACGGAGGACGAGGAAAAAATCCTCAAGGAACTCGACGAATTACAGTAGATGGAGATAATTGACTCTATGGAATATTACAGAGAACAAGAGGGCATGCTGACAAGTAAAAAGATGGGAGCGCGGTTGCAGTCTGTAGCAAAGGAAGAACTACCAGGAGCAAAGAGAGCGTGAATAAGCCAAGTTACTCGCTGTGCCGATGCATGAAAGCATTTACAATGCTCGAATATTTCTATATGGAATTTTAGAGAAAAAAAAGACCGAGATGTGCAAGCAATGCTTGCTACATAGTCTTGTCCTTGTTATCCGTAAAGGCATCCCGTTTCAGAGCGTCGATAGATAGTCGTCATCATCCTGATTTTTTAGTAGACTTATACGAGCGAATAAAGAAAAGTTTATTCGAAAAGAATTACGATCGAGAGTGTGAAAGGGCAAAGCTAGACTAAAAGCTAGTACGTTAAGGGAAGCGGTGATCAATAATGCAGCAGCAGTATGCGATCTAGCATCATATTCGCCACTCCATAACCCTTCTTTCTGCTTATGAAACCACAAATACTTTGCTTCAGATCACTAACAATAACGTGGATGCCCGTAGTAAATCTCTTACTTCGTTGAACATCTTTTTCTTTTGTGTAACCAAAAGCCACGCATTCAAAGGGCATCTTGAATTTCCGTGTGCAACCCCATCTTGTTTCTTATCCTTTTTTCTTTTCCTTTACGACATTATCATGGCCCGTTTGCAACGCTTGGCCCTTTCGGCTGCCGGCTGCATGATCCTTGTGGCTGCTCAGCAGGCTGCCGCTGCCGCTAATTACGTCGATGGTCAATGCGTCACCTCCTATGACGCTACTGTTGATTACTTTCCTGAGAAACTCAATACAAGCAAGTATTCACTGTGATAAAATGTATGGAGTTGGAGAGAGTACTTATACTCAGGATGCCTACCCATTAGACGAGGACGATGCTCAGTACTTTAAGATTCAGTACTTTAACAATTACAAATTGGTGACCGACCAGCGCAACCAACAAACATATGCCCTTGTTCAATGCGGTACTCCGACTCCTTCCAATCTTCCCAATGGCACCGAGGTATACCAGGTTCCTGTTACCAACGCTGCTGTATTGGAGACTACGGTTGTTCCCTATCTTGAGGTACGTGCGTAAAGTCTGATTATTGCTATATACTTATATATATATATATATATATTCTGTACACATCATGTGACAAAACTTTATAGATGCTTGGTGTAGCCGATACTGTGCGCATCATTGCCGATGGTTCCATGGTAACTTCCCCTTGCTTCCAAAAGTACCAGCAAGACTCGGCAAACAATGTTACTGAATTATCCGCCACCAACACGACCTTGGCCGCCTCTCAACTCGACACTGTGCCTATCCAATTCGGTGCAAACCCTTACAGCTTGACCAAACTTGATGACAACGAAACTGTCACGGACGCTACAGTCTACGAACCTGACATTCTCGGTGTAAGTTAATCTGGGGGTGTACGAACTGCATGGCCTTTTTTACATGTGTGATTGACTCTCGTATGTTTCTCCAAAAAAAATATCCAGCGTGTCTCTTGGCTCGGTTACTACGCTGTTTTCTACAACGTTGAAGGTCTCGCAAACCAAATTCTTGCCAACATCACCACAAACTACAACAACCTGGTTAAAGCTGCTAGCGGCTACAGCGATAACGAGAAACCACTTGTTGCATGGACCACCTACAATGCTCCTGACCAATACAACAACAACACTGCAAGCTGGACTATCAGTACCGCGAATTACAAGGCTCAATTGACCCAGGATGCCGGTGGACGCTTGTTCAACTCGTCAACGACCTCCTGGTCCTCTGCCGCTGCCTTTTTGGAAGCTATCACTGACGTTGATATCATGATTGATGAGACTTATATTGCCACTACGCTGGAGGATGTGATGGCCAACTACCAGATCAACAGCTCCTCCTCATTCAAGTTCATCCAAAACAAGGCCATTTACCGTGAAGATGGAATTTTGACTCAATCCGGAGGCTACGACTGGTTCGCAGCTGCCATTGTCATGGGCGATGCTCTCCTTGAGGATATGGTCAACGTTGTTAACCCTTCTGCTCCCTCGAGCGACTACAAACGCCACTGGTTGCGCAACGTTGCCAAAGACGAGCCTATTGCATACAGCACTGCTGCCAACTGTACCTGGGATGAAACTCAACCTCGCCCCAACATGGCACAAGAATTAGCTGCCGATACCACTTTCCAAATGTCTTCTGCTGTCTCCCTCACTGCATCGGGCACCATGGCAGCTATGCTGTTGTCTGCTGTTGCAGTCTTGCTGCTGTAAAAAACCGGAAGAGGGTTATTTATTTTTTATTATTCTTTTTCGTTTAGCTGGCTATTATTTACTAGTTTGACTATGGTATGTAATAAATCTCGATCATGATGATAGCTCATGAGTTTAGACTCGTAATGGATAACAACGTCCCTCCATCCAATGTACCACACGTATCCTAGCAAAGAGCCGATCAAGATGCCTACGGCGACTTGGGAAAACGTATGATGTCCGAGACGAACCCGCGACCAGACAACTGAGAGTCCAAAGATATGAATGATCAAAACAAGTGCAGTGTTGAGTAAAGTGCGCGTTTGCGCTGCTGCTGCAGTGAGGACGCAATGTAAATAAATAGTGAAAAATGCAATGACTTGAGAGTGGGAAGATGGCATGCCGTAACTCTTTTTGGTAGTTGCAGGACGAGGCTGACGGATTATCTGCTTCAACACCTTGGCGACGATGGCAGTCCACACTGCACCAACCGTGAAATAAACGACATGGAGCGATCGTAAGTAGAGAACGAAGAGGAATGTCACTGTCGAGACAAGAATTCTTGTCTGGACACGATCCGACAGAGAGAGAGAAAGAAAGAGCAAATGGTGTGTTAATGCTCTCTTGCTGGGAA
The DNA here is from genome assembly GCA_000611695.1 of Rhizomucor miehei CAU432. Classification (NCBI taxonomy): domain Eukaryota; kingdom Fungi; phylum Mucoromycota; class Mucoromycetes; order Mucorales; family Lichtheimiaceae; genus Rhizomucor; species Rhizomucor miehei. The sequence continues at coordinate 12,003 of KK100217.1, forward strand.
TCGCGACGTCTCTTGTTGCCTTGGTTACCTGCGCCAGAACAGCAAGAATCCTGTCATGCACAACACCCATTTAGGCTCAAGGCCAAGGAGAGGAGGAGGAGGAGGAGAAAGAAGCAAAACAAGAAAAATGTGTATGTCGGGGAAGTATAGTCTAGTATATTCTTTGCATCGATCGATGACAGCTTCACGAAAGGGGAACAATGAAATCGAACAAGAAGATAAGGGAAGTGCATCGTTCTTTGCCTAATCGGTGATCGTCCAGCGTAATAAGCTACTTCTTCGAGACTACACTTGAGAGCGAACTGCATGTTCCTGGAAACAGGAGTTAATTATTTAAGAGTCTACCGACAGCTCGAGTGTAGTTGATCGTCTCTTTTGTCTAGCCTTCAAACAGGTATCTTGAAGAAACCATGCGAGATAGGATGCTAGTTCCTAGCATCTTTCTTTCAGATTCGTTAGGTTTTCCTTGCATGGCATTGCAGAGGATCTACAGTCCAATCATAAGTCGAAAATGTGCCATGTCATGGAGGAAGTTCAGGTGGGACGAAAAGTGATAGGGCCGTGCGCCGCATCTTCAAGAACAGGGATAACTGGACATTTTGTTTTATTCTCAATTCACATGAAAGTCAAGGAAGAGGAACCTTTTTCATGGATGGGGCTCCTCCCCTTTTCCTTTAGTCTGTCACTCAAACTCGCTCATATATAGAAATCAGTATATAAACAATGAGGACTGCCATGAAAATATAGCATCGGCTTAGTGTGTTACAAGCATTTTAGGTTATTTTGATTTGCCTTTACAGTGGATCTATTGAGATCATCGATAACCTATGAATAGGACATAGTAAAGGAACTATGTTTATCTTTTTCGCACTAGTATAAATATCTGACTTGGTCCTTCTGGCATCGTAAAATGCCTACTAGGTCTATCTCGATTTGCTGTTTTCAGAGCACTGTTAGGCAGAATACGAGAACTGTTGCAAGTAAAATGAACAATGATTTCAAAGACCAATATAAGAACAATTGGCATCGGGATTTTCGATATATGGTACATTAACTGGATCATATACCGTTCTCTATGCAGCTTGTTATGAACATATATCCATATGTGTGTGTGGAAACAAGCTGCCCCATATTGTTGGAGACTTTGTCCCACACACATACATACATACATACACACTTTGCGCTTATATGGTCGGCATACCGAAGATACCGGCCTCCTTCCATTTTTAGTTTCAAGGCCAAAAAATCCTACTACTTGCAAAATGTATATGGCAGTTGGTCCGACCCATATACCTTGTTTTCTCCGCAACAGGGTATATTTGAAGTGCGGGTGCAACGTAAAATTAAAAAGATAAAAGCAATTCTATTTTTTTTGAGTACCTTTTCATTCTTTTTATTACTTCATCGATACCATGGCATCATATAGACGCATAGATCATACCAACATTACCGCCGAACTCGGACCTTGCATAGGCAAGTCATGAAACATTGCGTATCCATGCAACATACCACCACAGAAGACTAATCTTGACACCATCGTTGTTTTCAATAGACCTGGCCAGCTCTGCTCTTGGAAGCTCTATCGTGGCAGTTACAGATGAATTCTTTGCTCCTGCTATCAACATGATCAACCCTGCTCCTCCTATCCACGCTCCCGGAAAATTTGTAGGCAAGTTGAGAGCAGCAACTGATAACCATAGCAATCCGCCTCGCACCTCGTTATAACCAAACTTCACCTTTTTATATATAGATACCGGTGCATGGATGGACGGTTGGGAATCGAAGCGTCACAATCCAAACTATGACTGGTAAAGTTCTTTTTTGATATCTCTGTATGGCTAGGCTTTGTTGAATTGACACCCGGTGGGTTGTTATGTTAGGTGCATTATCAAGTTGGGTTTCGCAGGATCGATTCGCGGCTTTGATATCGACACGCGCTACTTTACTGGCAACCAAGCTCCTGCAGCCTCCGTCGAAGCAGCCTTCTGCCCTGAAGGAGACGTGCAATCGGACAAGGTGAAATGGACAGAGATTCTGCCCAAGGTCGATCTGCCACCTTCCTGCCACAACGTGTTTGCCCTGAGCAAGGAAACTGGTGTCTACACTCACGTGAAACTCAACAACATCCCTGATGGCGGTATTGCTCGTTTCCGTGTCTACGGTAACGTGCAGCCTTTGTGGCCTTCTGACCCTTCGTAAGTTCGTCGTGTACTTTAGCAAACGTTTTTGTCTTTGCTGACTGTCTCACTGTAACATCAGTGCCGTTGTGGATTTGGCATATGTGGGCAACGGAGGTCGCGCTGTTTATGTGAGCAACGAGCACTATACTCCCGGCAGCAACTTGCTCTTACCCGGACGTGGAAGCAACATGGGCGATGGCTGGGAAACAAAGCGATCCAGAGTTCCTAACCACAGTGACCACGTCGTCATTCGTCTAGGTGACAGAGGTCACATTCTCAAAGTAGAAATTGATACATCTCATTACAAGGGCAATTATCCAGACAAAATTATGCTTGAAGCTACCTTGACAGATGCAGAGGTGCCTGATGCTTCTGCAGAGTGGTCTGTCCTCATTGATCGCTCCAGTGTTGGTCCACATGGTCTGTTTTACTTTGATCCACAGCATACAGACAAGATCTTTTCGCATGCTCGCATCACTATCATTCCAGGTAAACTATTGATATTACAGCCGGGTTTTCTTTTTTTCATATATTCATTAGAGATCTAATATCTGTTCTTGCACACACACCATAAACAAAGATGGCGGCTTGAAACGTGTTCGATTGTACGGTGTTCGAGAATGCGCAACCTCGCTTCCTGCGCTTCCCATCCTTGCTCCTTCATCACCCAAGCGAAGCATCGTTGCCGAGCCTCTCACGGCAGAAAAGTATGCTCCATTTGGCCAAGTCATTGAGGCACACTCGGACAATGTTACCGGTGCTAACCAGGGCACTGCAGAGAAATATCATCACAGCGCGCAAGTCATCAATGCATTCCCTCAGAATGCTGGAAAGACTAACCTGTGCGTCTATCACTGCCGTCCAGCTAGTGAATTGCCTTTCAAGGTCAAATTGCTTGAACGCCATCCTTACTCGAGCCAGGCATTTATTCCCATGAATGACGGTAAAATGCGAGGCTACCTCGTCGTCGTTGCCCTCAATGATAAGGATGGCCAGCCAGATCTGTCAACTCTCAAGGCGTTTATTGCTTCTGCGAAGCAAGGTATCAACTACAACCCAGGAGTCTGGCATCATCCAATGATCGCTTTGGAATACGAGACAGACTTTGCTTGCTTGGTTCATGAAAGCGGTGTTCCCAACGATGATTGCCAAGAGGTTAACGTAGACGAAGTAGTTGTTCAAGTACCTGGCTACCATACCGGGTTTTAAGTAAATAAAAAAGAAAATGTTTTGCTACTGTATTCTTGTCAAGCGATTTTTCTGGTAAAAATGGCGATTCGAATTCTCAGCTCTGCGGGCTGCTTTCTCTTTTAAAACTTGCATAACCTATGGCTGTCATTGAAGAGATCGTTTCAGAACAAGGTAGTAATGCCTTAGTCAATTGCCTTGATCGACTACTAAATGACACTCGCAGAGACCAAACAGACAGTCAGCCCTGAACCAGACGAAGACGGTGACGTCTTTTACGATAGCAACGAGTACACTCCAGAGGAATTCGAGGTACAGCAAAGAAACAAAGAGAGAGAAAGAGATCTACACAACACACAAGTTGCGAGAGAAAACTCATCAATTCCTTTTTTTTCTTCAAGGCCTTGGCCAAGGAAGCACAAGAATACAAGCAAGCAGGAAACGTGCTTTTTGCAAAAGCAAAGTATGAGGAAGCTATCGAAAAGTATGAAAATGCATTGGTGGCATGTCCCGCATCCCAGACCAAAGAGCGAGCCGTATATTTTGGCAACATTGCAGCATGTTATCTAAAACTGGTAAATGAAACAAAAAGCTTTGCACGGTAGCTGACAAGTCAAGGATTCCTGATCATCTTCGTCGGATTATGGCTATCTAGGGAAAATACAAGGATGCAAAAGACGCAGCTACTTCTGCGCTGGAACTTGATCCTAGCTATACCAAGGTTATCTTGCGACGAGCACAAGCAAACGAAAAGATCGGCAGCTACACATCACTCTCTGACTCGCTTGAGGATTACAGGAAGCTCGCAAAGCAACCTGATCTGGATGCATATACCAAACGAGAATGTGCTCGAGCTGAAGTCCGGTTACCGCCCTTGATAAAAACTCAAATGGAGAAGGAAAAAGAAGAAATGATGGGCAAACTCAAAGATCTTGGCAACACCTTGCTCGGCAAGTTCGGTTTATCTACAGACAACTTTCAATTTCAAAAGGATCCCAGTACTGGCGGATACAGCGTGAATTTTGTAAATAAATAATTTAAGCGCATAGCAAGCAGGGTCACTGATGTTGAAGGGAGGAAAGACTTAACGGTGCTGCTCTCAAAGCTACTTTTTCAAAAAAAGAAAACAGAGAACTTGAATTTAGATACACGATTTGAATTCGTAAATGTTCCAAAATTGGGTAACTTGGGAAAACAGAATTTATGATCCTTGTTTACATCCCTCCAGGACCTCTACCTGGAAACAACTCTGGTGGGATATTACCATGATGTGGTCTAAAGCCTAGCTCCATCTGCATGGATATTGGCATATTTGGTGGTGGCATCAGACCCGGCGGAAGCGACTGCTCGTGCATTGGATGGTGTGGAGGATGGAAAGGTGGCGGTGGCGGCGGTGGTCTGTTCATCGTAGGATCTCCCATGCCGGACATGAAAGGTGGTGGAGGCGGCCTTGGATGGTGACGCTGATGGAATGGTGGAAGCTGCTGCGCTTGTGAATAATTAATAGGTAGTTGGTGAGAAGGCGGCTTGAACATGTCAAATTGCCCAAAGTCATTCGGCGGCTGCATTGGAGGATCCATGGGACTAACTTGCGGTTGCTGCTGCTGCTGTTGCAACCGTCCTCCCAGGATTTGCAAAATAGCTTTTTGCGACTCAGTTCGGTCTTCCTCCTGTCTCGCGTTGATGTTGCTATTGGCACCAGCATTGTTCATGCGCACAGACATAATCGCTGGATCCTGGAATGGCAAAGGTGCTACACATATGGTTAGTCCCCAGAAAAAAATGACATGTTGCACGATGGAACTTACAATCATTGTTGACCGCTTCTTTTCCTGTGTTGGATTCAGAGGTAGCAGCAGCCTTGCGAAGAAATTCTCCAAAAAAGTGTCGCGCCTCTTCCTTGACATCCTTTTCCATGTTTTGATGCTCGACTTCATCCGCGTTTGCGTTTGGTTTTTGCGTAGGAGCGAAAGGAATCTCTCCGTGTCGCTTAAAGCCCGGAGGACTTTCATCAGATATCTTCTCCTGAGGCACTGCAGAACCATGGATTTGCTGACTATTTACAATGCTAGATGGATCATGGTGGATGTTGTGCGCAGCATCAATGGTACTGTTGCTTCGAAGCTGCTTGTAAGAGGGATTAGTCTCTTCTTCTCCTGGCGTATGCGGTTTGTTTGCTGTAGATCCCGGCGAGTTGGTAATTGGTGGATAAATATGCTCGTCCCTCAACGGACCGAAACTGATCTTGACATTCGGAAGCATAGCTCGGAAATCTTCTTGCATAGATCGAACAGTCTCCTCCCGCATACGCTCTTGTTCATTGACCTGACGGTACAGACTCAAGCCTTGCATGCCATTCTCTAGACTCTCCATATTGCGACCCTCCATACCAGGAGGAGGATTAACAAAGTCAGGACGTCGCATCATTGGGCCCGGCGGATGCTGTGGCGGTGGGCCAAAGAAGCCAGGTGGAGGACCATGATTTCTTTGAGGCACTGGTGGTGTTCCAGAAGCATTGAAATCAGGAGACATACCAAACGTGGGAGGCGGAGGGGGTGGCGGTGCCGGTCGTCCAAATCCATGGAATAATCCAGATGCCTCTAACATGCGCTGAGAGTGTTGCAAGCGTCGAGCAGCAATGATATTGGGATCCTGACCAAAGAAGGGATCGAAAGCTTGCTGAGCTCGCCATGCCACAGGTGCTCCGAGCCCTGGTGGAGGTCCGTGCGCACCCATAGGAGGCCGTCCTTGATCTTCCATTGGACTTGGCGCATTGTTAATAGCCTGCGGTGGATGATTGAACATTTGGCGCTCGACTTGTTCCGGTGAATCGAATTCTTGATCAGCCAAGGAATTCAGACGATCCACCACTAGCATTGGAGATGGGGCGAGCTCGACATGGTCCTCTTCTTGTATCTTCTCCGACCTCTCCATATCGAACTCGTCGTTACCAAAGTCTTGCTCAAATCGAGGATCCGATTCCGAATCGATATCGCTCTTCAAACTCGAGAGTCCGCCCTGAGCTTCATACAGATCGCTGCCATCCTCTTCGACTTGATCCATGACCAGATCTCCCAAAATATAATTAGCAAAAGATGGCTGCTCGGTCGCATAATCCTTCTTCGAAGCATCGATGTGTTCCTCCTGTTCGACAGTCGAAGGCTTGATCTGGTCATCGCTGCTTTGCTCTTTGGAAAAGTTGTCCTCGACACCATCATCAAGTCTCGAAAGGGCAGCTGAATCTTCGTGTTCGCTTTCAGATCGTTCTTCTTCCATAGGAGGATGCACCTCCTTTTGTACGTCTTCCAATTCCTTCTTATCCGCACTCTCTGGAGCCTCAGCCGTGTCATTCGTCGGTGCAATCGATGCTGGTGCCAGCGCTTCCTCCTCCATATTGGTAGTCGATGGTGCTTCCTTTTCAGTTTCTACATCCTCCACGGGCTGTGATACGCTGGCATCAACAGTGGACTCTGCATCACGAGCTTCGATGATGGATGTCCTTTGTGGCTCCTCCTCCTCATTTTCTTGCCGCTGACGCGCTTTCTTGCTCTTAGCTTTGCTGGCAACAGCCTTGCCGGTACGCATGCTTTCCTCAAAATCCTCAAGTCGAACCATCTTGGACTTCAATTTTTTCTCTTTCTTTCGAGGAATGCTTGGTGACGAATGCTTGGGCTTTTGGGGGGCTGCCGCCGCGTCTGAAAGGGAAGGTCCAAAGTTAATTGGCGTCGTAGCACTCTCCACACTGGATGCCATCGTTTGAGTGTTATTGATGCCTCTACCCCAGGAAGCACCCGCGGGCAGTGCCGGTTTATCGTCCTTTTTCTGAATCGCGATAGGTTTCGCCGCAGGTGCCGCAGGTCGCTGTTGTTTAGGTGAGGGCGTCTTTGCAGCAGGTTCCGGTTCAACCTCCATCTCCTCCGTTGCACGTTCTTTAGCTACTGGCGGCGGTTGAGGGACGACTTTTGGAATAGGCGCCCACGCGGATTTGCGGGTCGTGGATTCTGATTGCGACGTTTCCGTTGAAGAAGAAGGTCGAATGCCCATCTTTTGGGCGGTTAGAACAGCGGCTGGTCGTTTGTTGGGATATGGCGGATTGGCTGGCGCATTCGTATTTGCGTGTTTCCTTAACGACGCACATTAGCCAGACGGTAACTCTTAACAAACCTGTAGTCATTTTTTTTACTTACCCAATGGTAACATTTTCCTTATTTATACTATCCACATCATCTCCAGGTTCATGTAAATACATACAATTCGGATTTGTGCATGTCATATGCCTTAGATAGTATGTACAGTACTTTGTTGTGCCGTACGACGCTCTGCAAGTGGAGAATTAGCAAATATGAAGCTGGTTTTTATCCATCAGTGTATAGATCAATACCTCACAGTCCTTCCGTCACAGACAGATCCATTGATTCCGGCAATGGCTTTCGCAGCATCTTCCTTTTTGGCATAGGTTACGTAGATACCAACCGAAATCTGACCATTGGAAGCTGCTCGTCTGCTAACAACCAACTTTGATATCTTGCCGTACTTTTTGAAAAACTCGTTCTACATGGCATTGAGGTCTGAGTATCTCGTACCGAAAATGCCAAGTGTGTGTGAGAACGCCTTACATCTGCGCTTGCATATTTTGAAGGAAGTCCAAGAACATAAACAAGGTTCTTTTGGACAACCCTGACGTTAGAAAGCTGTCGACGCTTGGGATCTTTCATCTCCTTCTGCTGGCGCTCTTTCTCCTTCTTCTCTTTCTTGATGCGGGCAATTTCGTCAGCGCTGACAGGAATGAACTCGACAATCTGATCGCTGTACATGCGACGACAGGCTGGACACCTTCCATTGAGATTAGTTTTGATGTGGTGCCAGCAGAAGCGACAAATCTTTTACGACGCAAGGGATCAGCAACAGGGTTACGTGTCAAAGCATTTAACATCTGCTTTACCTGGTAACCACAAGGACACGGACGAAAATTACGATCGGCAATGTCGAACTCCTCCATGCAAAGAGGGCAGTCCAAATCATCGTCGTCCGAGACCATTATCCTTTACGTTAGCTTGTGAACAGCTTGAACAGGGCGAATAGTAGTGAAAGCAGAAAGAGTGGTTCAGCGGAGTTGCAGCTCAAGTGTGTCTGGTCTCACTTTCAGGCAGAACCTTCACTGTCACTGGCCATTCGGCAACCAAAGCCTAAGTATGGAGCATTCCGAAACTGTCGTAAACGTGGGGTGGATGGGCCTGAAGAGGTAACAGAGTTCACAGTCGAGCAGTATTGTCTGATAAACCTTACATATTTGTATATTTGCACAAGGTATAAATGATTGCCTATCATACCAGTGGCTATAACCACAACTGCTGCTACTCTTGGTCGCTCCGCTAACAGGTACTCCATTTACAATCCCTTCTAGGATCCTTTGCATAACCATTTGGCGAGAATTTCCCTCAGCTGGATCTATCCAGCGGGGATACACCAATAATTCAATCTTTCTAATTGGGAAAAGTAGTTGTCGCATGTATCAATTGAAGGCTTGCTATATATGTGAAGTGAAAACGGGATTCTAAAAAACTACTTTGTTATCTTTTAAAAGATGGATGCTGTCCTTCTGAGTTCATCAAAGTGCTACATGATATTAGGTTTTGTGACAAGGTTCATCAGAATCATTCGTGCGCCAACGTCGCAAAGTTTGTCCAAGCAGTTCACGCCACTAATGTATTTTTCTATTAAGATTGCGTCTACGCGCAGAAATGGTGCCAACACGAGTACAAAGCAACGAAGGATCGCCGAACAAAAGACGGCACGGTGGCATTAAACATCGCGAATTTGAACCATCAATAAGGGACGACTCAGAACCTCTCACGTTGCTGAAAACTTCTAGCTATTTAGCAGAAGATACCGAGTAGAAAAATGAGATACTGGATGAAAAAATCATCCTATTCTGTAACCGATTATCATGTAAATATTTGCAATTCGAACATCTATCTGGATAGTCAAATAGCTTATATAGTACTACTTTAACGACTAAGTATGAATTCTGCGCATTTTGGTTTCCTCAGTTTTTGCTCTTTCGAGTTCACGCTTATGAAAAAATGCGACGTTTGTGTTGCCTCGGCAAAATTAGGGCCGGTACAACCAGGGGAAACCATCCTACGAAAACGCGCGCTTTTTCTTCCAGACAGCCGGGTGCTCCGTCAACTTTTTTCACTTGTTTCCTTGCACACATGACAGCCAACGCCGAAAAGAAGGAAACCGTTAATTCCAACGGTGTTCCTCTCTTCAAGTCTGACGTGACCAAGCTAGATGAAAAGGTCGACAACGAGATCGTGTACGAGTTTGGCGGTCCTGCCGGCGTGTGCGCAATGATGGTCGGATTTCCGGCCCTCATGTATTACTTTTGGGTCTGCTTGGAATATCATCAAGGCAAGCTCATTTATCCCGAGGTATTGACTGTGGAGGCCTTTTCAGACTTTTTCTGGAACGAATTGTGGGCCAAAATCGTGGAAGGCGCATTCCCCACCACCAAGGCTATCACTATCTACATGGGATATGTTCTCTTCTCTTTCATCTTGGCTTATATCATGCCTGGTCCCGTCGTTGAAGGTCTCCCCATCCCCTCTTTGAAGGGCAAGAGAGTAAGTGAGAGAAAAAAAATATCGTGTGGCGTTTTATGCAATTGGGTGTCGTCTTTTGTTGACACTGTAATTCTAGCTCAAGTATCTTTGCAATGGTCTTTCGGCCTGGTACCTCACTTTGGCTGTCTCTGCTGGTCTCCACATGAGCGATATCTTCCGTTTGACCGAAATTGTTGATAACTTTGGAAGCATCATGACGGTAAGAATCTTACATCGCGTTTTTTTAGAGAGACGTATTGGACTGTGTAATTTGATAATATTATGCTGACCAGGTCGCCATTATCTGGGGATTCACCATGACTACCTTGGTTTACATTGGAAGTTGCATCGCTGGTACCAACCACCGCATGTCTGGCAACTTCTTCTATGACTATTTTATGGGTGCTCCCTTGAACCCTCGCATCGCTCACGTTGACCTCAAGATGTGGGCCGAAACTCCCGTGTGCCTTGGCCTGTCCTCTTTTACATCTCCCTCTCTTGCATGCTCAAGCAGTACGAAACCACCGGACACATCACTGCTCCCGCTGCCTTTATGGTCCTTGCTCATTTTTTGTATGCCAATGCCTGCCAAAAGGGTGAAGAATGCATCCCTACTTCCTGGGACATTTTCTATGAAAAAGATGGTAAGTTTGCGAAATACAAGTCTCGTCTTTATTTATTGATCGTCTAACTGAAAATATTATCAAGGCTTCATGTTGATATTCTGGAACATGGCTGGCGTTCCCTTCACGTACTGCTATGCTTCCATCTACATGATGAAGTATCAATTGACCACCGGTGAAGCTATCACTCACTCTTTGCCTTACACTATCTTCTTGTACGTCCTCTTGCTGACCGGTTACTACATCTTTGACACTGGCAACTCTCAAAAGAACCGCTTCCGTATGGAACAGAATGGTTCATTCATGACCCGCAACGCTTTCCCTCAGTTGCCCTGGGGACATATTAAGAATCCCTCTTACATCAAGACTGAGCATGGTAACTTGTTGTTGACCTCTGGTTGGTGGGGCATTGCTCGTAAGCCACACTACACTGCCGGTAAGTAGGCAAATGCTTTTCCTTCTAGCATCAATCATCTTGGAGGGAATACTGATATCTTGGAATGCATAGATTTGATGATGGCCATCTCTTGGGGTTTGATTACCGGATTTGGATCTTTCTTGCCCTACTTTTATTTCTGTTTCTTCTTTGTCGTACTTACTCACCGCGTTTCTCGTGACATGGAACGTTGCGCCAAAAAGTACGGCAAGGACTGGGAACGCTACTGTGAGCGTGTTCCTTACATTTTTATCCCCTATGTCTTTTAACTCGCTCCAAAAAGAAAAGTTTTCTTCCCAGAGTAGTCCCGTTAGCAATTTACATTTTTTTTACACATAGTAATAACTTGAAGATGTTTTAATGACCAAAAAAAAAGACTTGAATGAATGGATAGATGAAACAACATGGAAAGTGGTATACAAAGAGCAGCAGCATGAATGATGAAGAATAATGATGATAAGCCTTATAGGAGGGGAAAAGTTTCGATATATACAATTCGATGGTAGATTATGATACAGCGCTTAATGTGCAATGTCAACCAAAGATTCATACGAGGGCAATGTTGCCGTATCCAGAAAATGGTTATTCGGGTCCCATGATGTTCGCACAGCAGTGTTGTAGGATGGAACACGGCACAATCCATCCGTATGGATAGCACTAGAAGTACTAACAGGCATACTGAGCCAGTCATTCAGTTCGTCCGCGGGCGTGCTAGCTGCAGAACTTAATGGAGTATCGTAATCAAGTAGCGGGAAATACGGCTGAGAGAGTCGAGCGTCTTCATACGTGGGCAAGAACTCTTCCTCAGAAGAAAGTCGTGTCTGTGATATTTCAATCACCTGATCGTTTGCAACAATTACAGGTAGTGCCGCGCGAACCTCTGTCAACGAACCTTGATGGTCCATAAGGCACATGGTCACTTGGATCTTGTGTTCAATGCTAAACAACGGATTCGATGCATCGTACTGTGCATATCGTGGGACTGGAATTTCCTCAGTCTTGTGCCATTGCTGTCCTATGCATGGGAATGCCTCGTCTCGAAAGTATCGTAAGATGCGGTTCTCGGTCACAGTCTTGTTATTGTGTCCAATAAAGTTCGTATACTCCTTCAAGATACCCGATATATACTGAACTCGCCATCCATCTGGTACATCCGGCACAATATACAACTCGATGGGAATCTTTTCACCCTTACAAAACATTTTCTTGCCGCTGACCAGTTCGTATCTAATCACACCTGAGACGTGGCCAACGGTTCGTGTCGTACCAAGAGATGTGGCAGGTGCCTTGCGCAGAATCTGAAGAGGCTGCTTTGCCACAATGTTCGACGATAGTGCATATCGTGCTGCTACAGCTTTAAACTTGTACGATACTTCGCCGTAAGAGTTTCTTTCGATGGATTCAGGCAAATGGCTGGGTAGAGTGAATTGAAAGGGGAATTCGTAATGATCAGGAAGCAGCATATGATCCTTTTTTGTAGATGAGGGTTCCAGAAACACCCATTCCTTATCCACAATGGTCCGCTTCGTAGAACCTGTAGATTAAATCATTTATCGTATCATGAGCAATTGGATTAAACGATATGGCTCATACTATGTGTGATTAGTTACTTACGATCATTCCTTGATAGCTTCAATTGTCCAGTAAACTTGAGTTTAATTGACTTTAAGCGAGTGGGTTCGCGAACTAATAACCGAAGGGATCCGCGGACAAGGGTATTTTCAGTGTTGCCAGCGTCACGAGGCGGCAAAAATATTGTGTTTCTGTCGAGAGTTATCTTTATCTCGAGTGGCATGAGACAAAGAGAAAGAGAGAAAGAGAGAAGATAGAGGAAGAAAAGAACGAGTAATGCGACAGGGCAAACGGAGGGATGTTAAAATGTACAGCAAAAAGATTTTTCACTCTAAAGCGGACATCTCTTTCAAGACTCTTCCAACCACACGTCCCTCTGATTGGTGTTCTGAAACAACGGTTGCCGGACAGCGGCGGGTCGATCCGTTTGCCACATTTTTTTAAAGTGAAAAACGTGTTCGAGACAGTAAATCTTTTGCCGCATGAAAAATGCCGACCTGGTTTTGCTTCGGGATACACAGGATCACAAATTTTGGGAATATTGAACAACAGCGTGGTTTTGTCACCTGCTGCAACCTCTCATGGAGTCATTCTTGACAACGTTGCCACCCTATGTGCACGACTTTCTCAACAAATACCCGCCCACTGACGTCTTCAACGTCCTAAGAGAGCTCATATGTTTCGCGGTACTTTATTATAATGACCGCGAGCGGATTTTGGCAATGTCCAAGGAGCTAATCGAGAAGGGCGCCGACAAACCGCCACCGGTAATACTTTTACACCCGTTGTACGTTGGTGTTTTATTTCAGTACAGTAACAGTTGAAAGAAAAAAAAGCTTTCAATTCAGTCTGTCTCTACTCGAATTTCAGATGAAAAGGAAAATGAAGCACAGACAACAGAGACAACAGTTGCCTCGCCGAGACCAGTGGAAGAGCCCTACAATACTACCAAGCATTCTTCAGACGGGGATAATGAAAAAAAGAAAGCAGATACCATGCCCTGGACGTTTCCAGAATGGTGGGGTCATCGGGAAGCGAATGAACCGGTGAAACCCCAACAAGGTACAAGTATGTAACCTCGCAACTGCTCCCCTGATTACCATGCGTGCATGACAAAAAGTATCCACTAAACTTAATCTAATAGATAAGGATGATGCTGATGAAAAAAAGGACAAGGTCACTCGGCGTGAAACAGTAAGCACATGGGTGCCCTGTAAGTGTATATCTAGGCACAAAATCCCAGTGCTGTCAAAAAATTACCTATGTTTTTCCAGGGGATGAGCCGTCGGTGGTGGGTGCGGATACGCGGTCTGGAAGGTTCTCTAGGTAAAGCCTCTCACATCGTCAAATAACGTAGCTTGAACGTAACGTCCAATATCACAACAGCACGCAAGTCACTAACCCGATCCCTGATTTGCGATCGTATCTTCGCACATCATCGAAGCCTATTACTCGCACTGCATCTCAAAGAAGTAATGCAGCAAGCAATCTAAAAAAAGAGGAGTTAGAAACCCGCAGGATGTCTGGTGAGAGAAAGATTGCGACGACGATCCTTATGCGCATAATTATCATTTTTTACCTAATCTGTGTTAAAATATTGCCACCTAACTATAGCGCCGGTGCAGACTCCTCCTAAATTGTCGACGCGACCTTCAAAGACACCCAGTACTAGTAGCACACGTGCAGGTAGCAGTGACAGCTCCTCACCTTCATCGGTTTCTCCGCCTAGCTCGCGACCATCATCTGTGCTACGGCCCGCAGGGATGACAGCAACTGTGAGGGCTAGGGCCGAGCGTGCAAAGGCTCAACAACAGCAGTTAGAACAGCAAAAGGTCAAGGATGCGCAGCTCAATACTATCAATAGCCGAGTGAGACAACAAGCGAAACCAGCAGTTGATTGGGATGCCATCAAGAAAGAACGCAGACGGACCATGCCACCAATTTCATCAAGTGCTGCTAGTGCTGCAAAAGAATAGATAGGATCATGATGCCAGCAATCACTTTCCACTTTTTATTTATACTTTCCATTTTATCCGTCCCGTATAGAGTTTTGCCTATCCTTATGGATTATCTCAAAGCTTAAATTATATCTATATATGCTAATAAAGGCGAAATACCCAATGCAAAAACCATTTTTTTGCTGGTCTGCCTCGTGCTTGCAGCTGGAATGATCTTCTGTACAGCCAAAATGCAACCCTGGCAACGGTGTTCGTTGCTCTCCGCTTCCGCTTCGTGATATGAACCGCGGTCCCATCGTACTGTATGTGATCTAAAGCTCTCTTGTGCTAGATTTAAGGGAATTCTCACCTTGAGATTCGCGACTTAGCACCATTGACGAAGCAGAGTACCTGCTTGACCAAATCCCTCCACCTGACAAGGATGAAGATCCTACCGTGACCAAACTTCGTCAGAAATTGAGTCAGTTGCTAAGTGAACTTCGAAAAGGCGCAGAAGGTAAATGAATAAGTTGACGTGTGTCCCATATGCTCGTCGATCCATTTCTGACACATTGCTAAAGGGACAAGAAACTGAAAATGTTATGCAAATGTGTGTGGAGTGGTTTAACTTTAGAGCAGAAGAAAAAATAGAAGGAACCATATTGATCCCTAAACTATAAACGCACCATTTTCGTTATGTCATCTTGATATTCGGCGAAGCATGACTTTTGCATCTTATCTCGCTGTCAGATATCTATAATATGGAGGCTATGCAACTGTTATTGCCCAAAAGAATAGCATTACAGACTGTCAGCAAGCCAAGACTGACTGTCTAATTATTTCTTATTTTACTTGGAACCGCCGTAATTACAATAGTTTCGACTGCAACAAAGATATATTTATATCGGCAAAACCATTTACATTGGAAGAAAAGAGAAATTTAGTTCTAATCATACTGATTATTCTCTTATTGATCCTGCCGGATCAGTGCGTCGTGCAACATGCAAACCCGGCGCTTGCAACTGGTGATATCAATTCCAAGTGGGAACATCATCCTCTTACCTAACCTACCTTAAGGATCTGACAGAAAACATGATAGCTGGCGTCCAATAATGTTTGGAAATGATGTGCCAAATCTAGATCCATTGCCTGAACTGACGACTTTCCATACTTGGTGGGAGAGCAAATGGTTCGTGTTACAAAGGATGAATTAGCATTGCTGGACCGAGCCGTGCACGACTTTTTTTCCTTTTCTCTTCACTGGTGCCTCACTTTTTTCTTCCCTCATCAGACCATTCGTGCGATCTTTTGTCCAAATGTCGACGACCACGACAAACGTCGACGTTTCAATGAACGGTATGCACTAGCAGCACCTGTGGTTCGACAAAAATTGGAACCTTTCTCTAACGGCTCTCTTTTTCTTTTTAGAGTGGATGAAAAAGATACACTTTGAAAAGCGAGTGGACTGTAGGCAGTAGTGAGCTCTTGGACAAAATTTGCAACAGCGACGCTAAAATTCTGCGTGTTAGTAAATCTGCAGCTCACTGCAGCTGGTGAATCAAACAAAATACAAGTAGATGAGATTCCTCAGTTTTATCTAAGCCAAATGAATAATTCATCGTTGGCACCAGTCCAGGAAAAAGCACAGTATGGATAGCAGTAGTATAGTTTCTTATATATTTATCAGGTCATTTATTGATATGTATCGGCTTCTACATAGACCAAAGCAGTCGCTCAAACCAAAGACGTCCGACTCATATCTCAATGCCATTGTGTCATCCTCCGCCAAAGCAGGCAAGGCAACAACAACGACAACGATGTCTTCTTGCAACGGCGCGGCCGATTGTGGATGTTACAAATGTCAACGACAACGACGGAGGAACGGTCGCACGGTAGCAGCAGTAGCAACAGTAGCAACAGAAACAACAGGGCCTGGCACCGCACCAACGCGACCTAACAGCAACAATGAACCTGTGCAACATGCAGCGACTACAAAAAGGTCCCTTAGTCTTCGCAAGAAACCAACAGTCAAGTCGTACGACAAACACATGCCTAGACCTACATACTCAGAAAACGACAGCATTTATCGTATTAACAGGCCAGAAAACGAGCATCGCATAGACAACGCAACGACGCAGGCTAATGCACAGCAGCAAGCAGACGATTACCAAATATCATGGAAAGACGACAGCACAGGCGATGATTTGCTCGGCTCCCTTAAAGCGTTTCAAACGATCTTTGCAGAGCAACCAGAGGAGGAAAACAGTGGACTTTCTGACCTCATTGAAAGAAAAGCACAGGAGCTCAAGATGCAAAAGAGCATCGAAGCGCAAAAATCCAGTGAACCTGTGGAGGCTGCTAGCTCGCCCGTCAATAGACGGAATGGCCCACCGCATCGAGCTCTGACTCTGTATCATACGATGAAGATGCAAGGACCTGGCGAACGGATGGCGGCTTATGGTATGTAGAAAAAAAAAGCATGTGTTACATTGATACAGAATTGATTTGTCTCACCTTCAAGGACAATGTAGCCATGGCATATGATCATTGTATTAGAGCCGACAGTGGACTGACAACCTGGGTTCACAGGCGGCGCAACCAAGGACCACCTGCAATTTTGCAAGGTAAAAGAAAAAGATATAATCAGAACGGGTAGAGTCAAGATCTTTTATTGCTAACATGTATATGCTTTTGCAATTTAGAATATACCCCGTCTAGTACAACAAGGCGCCCTACAAAGAAATCTATATTACATCCACTTCTGCCAAGCAAAAAACAAAAACATATAGACAATATATGGCAGAACGGTGGTTTGCCGCCTAACCGCCCAAGATCCTCTACTAATCCTTCTGACTCTTCATCTCCTACTGTCACACCTACCGACGTTTTATCAGCGGCGCATGCTCTTCTTCCTAACCAATCACCAATGGCGCTAAGCGATTCTCTAAGTCGAACGAACGTTGGTGATAGCAAGCCATACGATTACGTCGATACTCCCGCTAAACCTATTCCGCAACCAAAGGGACAACAGGTACCAACGAAGATTGAAAATGGATAAAACTGTTTGCATACTTAATAATTGAGTGTTTCGTAGCGGTTAGAAAGGAAAGCCAGTGTATCATCGAGTGTAGCAAGTTCGGACGCAGAAAAGAGGAGCAACAAGCTCTTCTCATCTCTGGGTCGCAAATCTCGAAGCGGAACCAATGCGTCCATCAAATCTGTGGAACGTTCCGAAAGTGTCAGGGTGAGTCAACGCTTGGCCAAACCATATACTATACCGCGTGCATAAAAACAGTGGGAACTCATATAGTCTGTGCATAATAGAAGAAGAAAAATCCAGAACAGGCATTGGATGACTTGTGTGAACTGATGCCTCATATCGAAAGAGAGGTGGTCCAAAAGTACCTGTCAGATGCTGGAGGCGACTATCTGACAGCTCTCCAGCTATGCAAGCAGGCTGTAGCGGCAGGAGAATTGTAACAAGTAGATGTTATTTATTGTATATTTATAACTTTACATATATAAAAAGAAGCAGATCTATGTGTAATCCTGCATTTTTTTCTATGGTATCATTCTATTATCTTCGGATAAGGGTCAAAAATTCCTCACGGGTCTTTGGGTTGCTACGGAAGCAGCCCATCATGCAACTCGTCGTTGTTGCACTTCCTGGCTTTTGTACACCTCTACAAATATGCATGCTGTCAATATCTATTCCATGCATATTCCAGATATACCTTTGAATCCTACCTCATGCACATGCAAAGATGAGACGCTTCCATGACAACAGCTACACCCTGAGGCTGCAATATTTCCATCAATGCTGTAGCAATCTGCTTTGTCACTCGTTCCTGAACTTGCAAACGTCGAGTGAACATTTCTGCGATGCGTGCCAGTTTGCTTAATCCCACAACTCGTCGGTTCGGAATGTATCCAATGCTGATTTTGCCGGTAAATGGTACCATGTGATGCTCACAAAGCGAAAATACATCGACATCCTTGACAATAACCATTTCGTCATGATCCTCTTCAAATACAGCACCGTTGATGACATCTGTGACAGATCGTGAAGAAAAAAAACAAATAGAATATACACCACACTTTTTCTTTCTTACCTCGGATGTTTTGTTCGTAACCTTTTGTAAAAAATAACAATGCTTTAGCATATCGTTCAGGTGTCTTTAACAACCCCTCTCGTTCCGGGTCCTCGCCAATGCAGGACAATATAGTTTTTACTGCATCTGCAATCTTTTGCTGCCGTTCCTGCTTCTCTTCTGCTGATTCGTCCCTGCGTAGTTTCGCACCTTTGCCTGCAATAAAAAGGGTCAATCTATGTTTGTTTCTGCATAACAAAAGCAATCCGCGCAAACTTTACTTGGCCAGCTCATGCCGTCGATATCGACAGGAGTATCCTGCCGGCTGAATACCAAAGATGTGACAGAGGATTGGGAAGGCGAGACTCCAGGACGGATAGGGGTGGGTTGTTTAAGGTCGTCGTCGGAAGAGGACATCTTTGGAGTTGTAGGAGAAGGGGAAAAGCTGTGGAGCTAATTTTGAACCGGGAATCAGAAAAAAGATAGATTGGGAATATCGTGACGGCTAGATTTTCATTGGACAGCGTCTCGAATTTTCGCACGATCTTTTGAGCGAACCATTTTCTTTGGTTTGTTTCGGTTTCCATGGACTGTTGGCTTCTTCGTCTTTGGTTCCGATAGCGGGCAGGCGATTGATACAATGCTATTGTCCGTTGGTTAAAGACTAGAATGGCGGATCTGTTATTGCTAAAAAAAAGATAATTTTGCATGTGCATTTGATGCGTAGAAGAATTATTATTGCTGAAGAGCAGGAGATCTTCTCGCTCCATGTCTCCAAGCAGCGCAGACACATGCAGCAGTTCTCGATGCGATAAATTATCGAACGAAAGACTATATAACCATTGCTAAACTGAGCGTTGACGAACGTTCGAAAACTATGGCTGTAATGGAAGGCACGATATATGAAATCAAGAGGCTCAGGACTGTGTGCGACTCGCGATCATCTTCCAAGCGTTTGTACTTTTTTTCCTTTGCAGTCCTACTAAATGAGTACAACTGAAGGGATGGAAATATCTCAAGAGTTCCAGCAACCTCAATTCCGCGATATGTTGATGTATAGAAACTAGTGTAACATGTTACTCAAGCTTTATTTGTAGATGGCACTTGACAACAACATCCGAGTCCTGGGGCAAAATAAAGACGGCCACGATGAAGCAATGAAGGAGCACAGGGTTCAACAAACATCCAAGCGAAGCATCCTTGCATGCCTTTCTTCTAGATCCGATCATATGGTGCGCTCCTTGTCAGAAAAATATCACGCACATCTAACGAAGGCTATGGGACAGAAAGACCCATTGCGCGCTCTATTCAGGAATACTCGGTCGAGAATTTACATTTGGATGCATTATGCTGTACTGATGCAGTGTGATATCTATATATGATACTCGTTTTAAAGTCATACTCTATATTAAAGTTCCTACATTCAATGAGATGATATCAACTGTAATTTCAGATTCACCCATGCAAACATCAGTGAACCTCGTGCAAAAGACGAAATGCCACACGCCTATATTTACACATTGAAACAAAATAAAAGAGCTTCTTGGTGGCATAAACCAATCGTCGTCATGAGAAGCCAGGAAGAAAGCAAAACGCAGGTTAGACTGAATGCATGCAGTGGGGTGGCGGCGGCTTCATACTTTTACAGCAAAATCATGCTGCAGGTATATTGAACAGACAGCACGAAGAAGGGACTGCTGTTGTTATGTAAATAGGTTGCTTCACGAGGGATCGACAGGCTTGACAGCGGTTTTCTGTTAGGAGATGTGTTTCTATAGACGGCTACACGCGCATTTAGCTTATAAAAAGAAGGATCAGGAGGAGGAACGGAGAAAATGATATGTTGATGACAATTTAACATTCATGCGTAGCACTTGATGCCTGCAGATGTCACGGCTTTTGTTTACAAAGACTGTAGGACAATAACGCCTGTGTGTATCTTGCCATTTCAGTGTCAAAATGCAGAAATCTTCTTGGAAATCGTCTGCAAGCATTAATAAGCGTAAAAGCTGGAGTATATAGGATTGTATTAAAAACTCAAATGCTCATCCCCCTGCACGTGGCATGACATATGTTCCCTTTTCACACCGGTGAAGCGGACCATCCGGGGTCATCAACATTCTTTACATACAACAACATCAGGGCCCGACCCATCCGTAAGTGGGCGTCAAGGAATAAGAGATATCTGCCATGGGAAACACATCAAATATTTGGGTCGCCACAAACACAACAACGATGGTTTTTTTTGTTCCTTTAGCAGCTCAGGGTCCGATGTGCGTCGTAAATTTTGGCAAACCGAATGGTCCAACTATACCTGTTTTGTAACATGTCATTGTCCGGAACAACATGGACAAAGGGAAAAAGGTGTCAGCATCTCCCGCTTTCAATCTTTCGGGGACATTCACAATCAAGCCAGGGACCTCATAAGCATATATATAAACATATATAACGACCTCTCTGGTTTTCTATCTTCGCTTTGTAATTGCTATCCTTCCTCATTTCTCCTTTTTTCCATCTGTTCTTTTGCTTTTTCTTCTTCGTTATCATCATCTATTGTTCATTCCCTGTTTGCTTTTTAAACTCATTGTGTATATAATGTGCCACTTTTTAAAATTACCGGACGAGCTCCTACTGGAAATCCTGTACTATGTTTGCTTGGATAACCTTTTTGAAACATCATCTCTTGCTAGGTAATTCGAAATTTTACAACGTTGGCTTATTGTTCTCCTATTTAAAGTAGTCATGATACCATTGTCTGTAGTACATGCCAACGATTGTGTCGCTTAACCGCTGACCGAACGTTCTGGTCAGGCAACGTAGCCTTAATTATCGACGACCACGATTCAAACTCTGTTTATAACAACGAACAATTACCACGACTTGCACATGCGATAAAGTGCCATGGAAGCAATTTTAGGACGACTCATTTGATGTTGGCAGCAACAGAACAAACAAAAGTTGGCGTAGTTTCTTTCATCCAATCATTAATTCAACGGCAACAATCAATACCACCTTTGCGTTCTTTTGAGCTGCACGTGCCGCTATCACTCCATGGACAACTGATCCAAACCTTATCAAGAGACGTTCACCGTGGTCGCTGGACAGAATGCACGCTTCGCTCTGAAGCAGACGAGGACAAATTTAAAATTATGACGAAATTGAACAGGCCCGAGACGCTCTCTTGGCTGCAAACGTCACAAACCACGCTGCAGGTCATTGACATTCCTTCATTGCCTATACAGTGGCTTGAGGACTGCAACTTTCCTGCAGTAAAATCCCTGACAGTTGCATGCCAAGACAACGAAGATGACGGTGGTGACTCCATTGATATCGATTGGCATCGGATAAAAAGAGCATTTCCTCAACTTGAAAGTCTGACGTTATATATCAACAAGGCCAAGACAGCCTCCTGCCTACAACCCCTTTTGACTGACAGACACTTGTACCCCTGGATTAAGACTTTGGCAGCTGTCAGCTCTGAGGATTTACGGCCAAGTTTTAATCAAGAACAACTATGCCAGTCTCTCCTGACAATGAACGGGCTTTCAAGAGTCAATGTTGGTTGGGATATGGTAGCAATTGATTAGACAGATAGCAAGGTTCTTTGTTGTTATTGTTGCTGTTGTCGTTGTGTTGTTGTATATATTTACATGTGGCAAACTATGATTGAGAAACAAAAAAATAGTTGTTACAACTTTCCAACCACATTAGGTATGCGTCTAATACCCTCATCCTCATCCTGGAGTTTAGGAAAAGACACATATTCGACTTGAAACTTTGACGGTTCTAGCGGGGCTATCCTTTTGCTGTGACGTCGCGACGTCGATCTACGGCGGCGATAATGGATAGCGTTCAAGATATCTGACCACAATTCTGTCCACAAGGAATCATCAAACATGCGTGCTTCGTGAAGAATGGGTGCCATCAGGGCCAGGTGCTGGGGGAAGAAAACGAGTGTGTGTGAGAAAAAGTGAAAAAAAAGAAGGAAAGGAAAGAGTAAGAATGTCGCTAAGCTCAGCAAACTCCTAGGTATTTAAGCGTTGCCCGGATTCTAGAAACTAATAAAAGGGAGCTTTTTATTGCTTGTAAAGTGTGTCTAGGATCTGCCTTCATAGAATTTATCCAAGAAAGTCGTTGGCTTTGGTGGAGCTTCTTCCTCGCTAAAGTAACGGTAAATGTGTGTCGTCTGCTTCCAAAGATTCATGGTTTCTTGATATTCCATGTGTCCCTTGGCCAGCAAAATGTCTCGCACACCGAGGTCCTGTACATGGCGGTGCTTTTCGAACTCTTGGCGGATCTTTGCTCGCAAAGCGCCAACTGGAATGTCGAGTTCGTACAGTCGCTGAATTTCTGGCACCTAAGAGGTAGCCTTTGTCAATAATGAGAGTTCAATGAACGCGATGCTGGCAAGAATCAGTACCGATTTCTGGAATTTTCTGTAGAGAGAAAGAGCACGGCTTGTTGCTTCAGCAGCTGATTTGGACGACCTGGTTGTGGCAGCGAATTCGGCAACACCAAAGACTGCAGCCATTTTGTTCTCTTGTTTGAAGCTGAGAAGAGGGTCTTCTTGCCTAGCAACAATTTGTTTTTGCGTCCCAGGCGTCATCAAATTGATTTGCCGACACATGCTCGTTTCCATGGCGCTTCATCCTATATTCGTACAGGAAGCTATACTCAACCCACACAGGCACTTTGTCTCGTCTAAAGACTTTACAAATGTTATCTCTGTTCATGGCATATCCTTTTTTATTACAGGAACCAGTGTATAGATTGATTTCAGTAAGCTTATTGGTCTGTTCCCATTAAAACGTGGAATACAGTGCTTTAAGTTCCTCAGTTCATAAGAACAATATGGTCTCAACTTTGGAGATTACCTGAGCCCCATTAGTCTACCAACGAACGCTGCCCTTTTCTCTCATTGTGCAATGCTAAACTGGCCCCTAGCCAAATAGTAATTCCCTGAGCAACAGTGACCTGATACAACTGCAATGCGCTTCTTTAGACAATATCTCTCCGCATAATTTAATTTCGAGGAGGAAAATCTTCTCAAACGAAGGGCAAGTAAACATTAGTTTTGAA
>KK100217.1:55425-79433 GCA_000611695.1 Rhizomucor miehei CAU432
GTGAGGCTGGAAACGCTTACATACTTTATATACTCCTCGAGATGCCAAACTTTGTGCGACAAGACCTCCTGGATATGCGACATCTGACTTGTCAGATTCACGCTTGCGAGAATGCGACATCAATTTTCATTGGGGGACGAAATTACTTTCTGGAAAGAGTGTATCTAATTACACAACCGATTGACAATTTACTTTGTAGGTTAACGATAATCGTTCGCATCCCTTGTTACAGTATGTAGTCCATTAAGGGTTTATAAACATTGAATAAACCCAATTTTTCCTTGATTCATATTCCAGGAGCAACCCAAGATATCTCTTTTTGCATTGGTTCAAGGCCAGACTCAGGAACCAAGTGTGTTCTCTTACGCCATGCCATTCCTTGAAAATGCCATAGCCGTCGTCATTCAACTCCTTCTACTCACTGTGGGAGCTAACACAGCTGCAAAGCTTTTACTGAGAGATTACAAACCACCAAACTATTGTCGTGGTCCAGCGATCCTCAGTACGCGACTCACTTGATCTTTGCAGTTACCTTGAGCTCTTCCTGTACATTGTTCCTACTAGTGTTCGCCGAGATTATGAACTTGTCAACTACGGCGTAAGTGTCGATACGAAAAAATAAACTATCAAGTAACAAAGGTGAAATAAACAAACGCAACGGAAAAAGGATGCGATGGCGATATTGGCACCTGAACCTATATTTTCTGCTGTTGCTTGTCGTCCTCTTTATACCTACCTGCCAAGTTTACACATTCTTGCATTACACCCGAGGCAAGATTATCACTATTACCATTATACTACCAACACAGTGTGTGGAGAGCTGAGAGATAGATCTTGGATAATATAGGCTGGAGAAAGCGGACAGCCGTGTATGCAACTACGTTGGCCATATGTGCCTATCTTTACCTCTTTTCGCGTGTTGGTTACATGTCATCAGGTATTTATAACCGGATCACGCTCCAGGTCGTACAGTACGATATCGATAAGAGCTGCCATTGATGCCTGCTATTTATATTCTAGCTGAACAGGAACTCTCATTATCTGAACTATCAATCTTTCGAGTGAGCATTGTAGGCGTCACTCTCATTTCAATACTTTCAGGTTTTGGTGTCGTCAACACGCCATATACAACATTAAGCTTCTTTCAAAAGTGAGCAAAAAATGATAATGCTTTTGTGGCCAAAAGATGCTGAAACCAGGTGTTGCTATGTCATAGACCAGTTAGTCATCGAGACCTGCGACATGCTCAACATGCCTACGACCAACTTTTACGAATGATAAACGATAAGAAAGCCATGATTGAGCAAATGGAATCTCAGCAACAGCAGAGTAGCCCTGCTTCTCAACCAAGGAGGGTATGTGGTATCATTTACAGCAGTAACAACGCTAGGTCGAGTTGTTCATGCAAACTCAATTGATTTATTAAAGCCGATATTTGGAGGTCTAAGCAAACTATTTTCAAGCGGTAGCAATAAAGGTATATAAAGGAGGAGTGCAAAACTGGAGAGGCAATTAACGGTGTTTTCCAGAACTTGACCTGCTCAAAGTTGAAGTTGAACAGATGGAAGGATTAGCAGAAGCGATGGGCGGCGACCTGGCTGAAATCAAACGAGAAGCGGTAAGGTTTCTAGACACCGGGGGGATTTTTACAGCAAGAAGAACAAGAGAATTGAAGGTATTGTCGCGTGCTAGGCTAAAAGTCAGTATGCAAAAACGTTTCGAGGCTGGTGCTGGAAAATTGTGCGGTATGTGTTCACTCTCTACTGTATTTACAAGATGTTCATCGTAAGTGCAAGATAAGCAAAGGACAAAAGCGACACAACAGTATTAACATTTTTGCTCATAGACTACGTTCAATGTGCTCATTCAAAGACTTGGAAGCACAGACCCTATCACGAACATGCTGTCGCTTTTAATTAGCCATTTTGGAGCTGCCGAGATCGATATTACGTTTTGGTCACAGCAGCTTAGTTTCTGGTTTGCAGGCATCATTGTCATTGGTTCCGTGCGTGGATTTTTCCAGTTGCTAACAAGAGTGAGTTGATAGTAACAGAATGGACTCAGCATGCTATAGTCACTCAATGTTTGTACTCCATTTAGATCCTGCGTACGTTTTCTCGCCGCTTATTTTTTTCGACAAGCAATATCATTCTTTTCGTCGCGCATATCATGGGTATGTACTTTCTTAGCTCCGTGCTAATGATGCAAAGCAATCTTCCCATGGAATACAGGTAACGATAAAAAGGCGCAAGAAGTAAAGCTCCCTCAATGATTTATTTACTGTCTTTTTCTTTTGCTATCGGCAGGCAATTAGTAGCTTCATCGTTGGGACACATTGAATTCGACTTTTTCCGTCGGTGGTCAGATATCATTTTTGTTATTTCGTCTGCATTAGCAATCATTGTGCTTTATGTAATTCATCAAACCAGTGATGCACGAAATCTGGCTAGCGATTTTGCTGAAGTGGAAATGCTATCAATGGAAAGTGGTGTGTAAACCCAATACTCCTTTTTTTTCAAGCCATGTCCTCTGAATTGACGATATCGACGCTGCCTTCTTTGTCATCTTGAGTCACAGTCTCTTCTGCTGCTTGTGATTCAGTGTCGTTCTCTTCAGTGTTTGTAGTGGGTGTTTGATTTGAATCCTCAGCAGCCTCGGCAGCCGCTGCGGCAGCTGCTGCTGCCTGTAGTTTTGCTTTTCGGGCTGCTCGAAAGTGAACCATTTTGCGATGTTTCGTCAGCTGGCCAGCCGTGACAAAGCTCTTGTGACAACCATCGATTCCACACACAAGTTTCTTTGTGCCATGCATGTTTGTTTCGTGAGTCTGCAGCTGATCAAACGTGCTGAATGACTTGTTGCATCCGCTGTGTGTGCACAAAAATGGTCTAAAGTCTCGCTCGCTTCCAGTTGCTGAAAATAACTGATCGATCTCTGATGCAGTCGTTGGTTCTGTCTTGTGTTTGTTCAACAGCATCGATTCATCTGTTTTTTAATATCACAAAAGTTAAGCAAGAAAATCCCTAAAAACGACTAGTTCGATCAAACTTAACTGGTTCTATAGCCTTTCAATTCTATCGCTCCTCCACCTAGCGTATAAAACGTAAAACTGGAATGTTTCCATGATCGCGGCTTTTGATCCTTGTATTTCATAATTTCTTTCCATACGCTAGCACCCGTATTAGCTGCTGCTGCTGCTGCTGTTCGTGTATGCCTTTCTACTCGAGCTATTAATCCGCCTGTGAGTTATCACACATCAGGAGTGCAAAGTAACAATATATCCATGATCCATACCATCGTCTGTTACTGTGTTATCTGCTTCCGCGCTGCACAAGATCGTGAGCCCTACTGGCAAATCAAAGTCTCCTCAATCATCGTCCTACCTCTCTGCTGGTGTTGCCTTTGCTGAAGCCTGCGGTCGTCGGCTTCGTGGGTTTGGCCTTGGCTTCTTGGTAGGTGTCGAGTCTGGCGGCGTGTCTTCAGCAGCATGCTTTGTAGGTGCAGGCGATGCAGTTGCAGACGACGATGCCGAAGTCTTTTCTGATTTATTGCCGTTTGGAGCTGTGAGTCTCAATTTGATCTTCAAAGCTGGTTGTGCCATTGTTGAGTGTTTGGGAGGAAGGAGATCGGCGAACTGCTTGTATCGGACGGCTTTTCAAAGCTCATTATGGCCGGACTCTAATGCCTTTGCGGACCAGTTTCGCTTCCATGATGTACAAAGTACGACATAGAACCATAGTCTATATGTATTAACAAATGCAATGTATTCACAAAAAATCTGATCATTGCTATCAACGTTTACGAGTAAAGCATATAGCTCGATACCTCTTTAGAATAAATGTGCATTAGTTTCTAAGAAAGAGCACTAAAAGTAGAAGACTTATGCAGCCATTGTCAAAATGACTGCGTGGCATGACAAGAGTATCCAGGAGCTATATCCGGTTGAGGGAAATGTAAGCCAGCAGTTTTCAATCAAGACAAGTATACACAATCTAGCGAGTAAAGTAAGCTTTCTGCTATTGATATTAATGAATAAAACCACTACCTTAATATAATGGTAATCCATTCTGTTCGTCGAGAACCTTTGATGCTGGACCAGAGTAGATAAGGCAAAGTATGAAAATACCATGAGTAGAATTGATAATGAAGCGAACGTGCAAAGGTAATGCCGATCAAATTGCACGTAAACATAGTGCTGATGATTTCTACATCAAAAGATTTATACCATTGTTAATTACAGTGAATATTTCAAACCTAATTTGATGATTACCATCAGCATTTATGTTGTATGTCTTGTTATAGAAGCCTCCAAAGAATAGTTTGAGTATATTATCCCTTCACAAAAATTATTAGGATTAAAGTTGTAAGTCAAATTCACTTGAGAATTACCTCTTGGACCAGACGACTACAGTGAAAAATAAAAGCGTTACTATGTGACCTAGCAGCAAAGCATTCGCAAATTCAGTGGATACAAAGGTTTTTGCATCCACCATGCGCCAATTGACAGTCCACTTATAGTCGAATACGCGACCAAACTCGAATGCCCTTTTGAGATAGGATGCTGGAAAAGGTTTTAAAAAGGGCGTAGCGATACTGATCTGTAACACATTGTCAATAAGTTTCTGCATCAAATATTGATTCATAATTTCCCTTACCTGGATGCCAGCAATAATTGCAAGCTCGAGTAGAGTCTTCCATGCTCCAACAGATTGCCACATTAACATTCCAAACGCTGGAAAGTAGAGCAGCACGTTCATCTTGATTGATAACGCGAGGCTACAATAAACGTTCAACGTCAAGTGATAATGCAGAAGAACATTTCCAAAGAGATTATACCTGTACATCACGCTGCTCAGTGTCCATTTACGGTAGATCATAGCCAATATACATGCATATAAAAAGAACATGGCTACTGGATCATTGAAACATCGCAAAACGTAGATCGAGTGCAAGCGTTTGGAAAGGCATAGTAGCACAATGATATATTGCGGTAACTTGGATTTTCGGTATATGGCAAACACCAAGAGCTGGGTTGCAACGTATAGACAGCCAAAAATATACTGAGCAAGACGAATGTTTTGACCGCGATCAGTGATATAATATAGAACAGAATAAATGTAAACGAATCCTGCAGGATATCTAGACTGTAGTTTAGAATAACGTCCTTTTCCTTTCTTCTTTTTTTTGTCTGTTCCTGTTCCCCCAAACTTACACCAAAGGTCCAGTATCACCACGCAAGTTAAAATAGTCTCTCTCTCCATCAATGAATCCTTGTACTTCTTGCATATATGCCACCCAGTCAATTTCCGTGTCTAAAATTATTTTTTCACATATGAAGATAAATGGTATATACAAAAAGAAAAACTTTGCCTGGAAGCGACTTACAAGCAACCTTTTGGATAATAATCGTATTGAGCACCATTTCTCCTAGCAACAAGATGGCGGTCAGGTACCAAAAGTACGCTCGATCAAAAAGCAATTTTCTCGCGATGTCCAGTGGCCACAAGTAAGTCTTGCTGATAACACGATTGCGAGATTGTTCGCGATCTGGCATGACGGTCTGTGGTCCATTCGTCGTTGTCGTCGTCGTCTCCATTATTGTTGCTAGTCTAATGGACACACATATGTAATATACACACACGCACGCACAGACGCACCGGAAAAAGAAGTTTGCTGGAATACCGCGCAGAAACAAAAGCGTTCATTTCTTACACCGCAAACTGAACGAAACAAAAAAGGATACTGTACACTGCGCACATCAAGTGCTTCCATTTTAATAATTATCATTAGTTCATAGTTAACGAAATGCTGTAGGAAATAATAAACAAAAGGGGGAGAGAGAGTTTTGTGTGCTGGAAGTGAAAAAGGTGTAGAAAGAAGAAAAGAGAAGAGGAAGGGAAAAAGATAATAGTAACAAGCGTACATCAAAAGGTAGAAAAAGAAGAAAAGATTCTATAGAAACAACTTAAGCAACATTGTTGTTGACTTCTTTAGGCTTTTCGTTGTCAGCACTTGATACAGAAGTTGAAGCGGGAGCCTGCTCTGCTTGAGAACCTTCGCTGCTGCCATTGTCAAAGTAGTAGGCCAGCTCTCTTTCCAAGGCAGCACTTCCAAATGGGGCATACGCTTTGCCATCTTGACTGGAGACACCTTTTCGTCGTGTGCCTTTGCGAACAAGACGTCCAACTCTTCCAGAGAGCGGCCCTTGGTTTCGGGGTAGAAGAAGTACACGATTGGAATGAAGCAAAAGTTGAAGACGGCGAAAATGACGTAGATACCATAACCTAAAAAAGGTAAAAAAAGACGATTGTAAGAATCTAGGTACCAAAACTTTGATAAGCTGCACTTTTGGTGCTGATGATCCTTACCAATATTGGCCATAGCGGGAGGAGTGATCATGACAATGACATAGTTGGAAAGCCAGTTGGAGCAAGTGGAAAGTGCGTTGGCCTGGACACGAGTGCGAAGAGGGTTGATTTCGGCTGGGTACAACCAGGTCATACCAAGGAAACCAATGGCGAAGAAGGTGTTGAATGTGAAAAGCATAATAGTTGCGACAACACCTTCAGCGGTTTCAAGGACAATGTTACCTTCAGCGTCACGCCAACCTTGAGATACCATAGCAGCCAAAAGCGCCATGGAGATGGTCATGCCAACCAAGCCAACAAACATGAGTTTACGTCGTCCAAAGCGTTCAATCATAAACATGGCAACAACAGCAGACATCCAGTATTCGGTACCGTTGACTGCAGCCAAGATACGAGACAAGTTTGCATCGAAACCAAGACTAAAAGAGTATAGAAAGAAATCGATAAGCCATTGATTGTTCTCGTGATCAGACTGATAAAAATAACGATGATATACTTACGATTCCTCAAACAAGACAGTAGCGTAGTAAGTGATCAAGTTGATACCACAGTATTGTTGCATGGCCTGAGCAATGATACCGAGCAAGCAACGGCGGAAGTGCTGCACACGACCGTTCTTCATCAATTCACGGAAGGAGAAGCTGTGGGATTCGGCAGCCAGAGTGTGTTCCAAAATAGCCATTTGTTCGCTGACAACGTCACTGTCGATATCGGCATCGTTCAAACGAGCAATAACGTCACGGGCTTCTTCGACGTAACCCTTCTTCAAAAGCCAACGGGGAGAGTCGGGGAGGACAAAGAGACCAGCAATGACAATGAAGCAGAAAACGATTTGGAAAGCAATAGGGAATCGCCACTGGATCGTACCAGTGCAGTGGTAGAAACCATAGTCAATCCAGTAGGAAACCATGATACCGAAACCGATAAGCATGCCTTCATTCATGATACGGTAGCCACGATCTTCAGGCTTTGCACATTCACTTTGCCATGTCGGAATTGTACTTGTAACCATGCCGTTGCCAATACCAGTGAAAATTCGAGCGAAGCAGAGCATACCATAGTTAATAGCGCCGGCTTGGATAGCAGTACCAATCTAACAATGCACAAACAATCGTTATCAGACCATTCTTCCTCGGGTACAGTGCTTTCTTCACATACCACAATAATCCAAGTACCCCAGAAGGTGGAGCTACGACGGCCCCAAGAGTCACCATAGAACAAGACGAGGACAGCGCCCAAGAAGCAACCCTGAAATGCAGGATGTCAGTACATAATGAGATAAAAAGAACTCTCTGTTGCATGCAGGCTAAGAACTTACAATTTGATAGATAGAGACCATGTTCTGTGTGGAAAAAGGAGAAACAATGGAGGCATGCATTGTTAGCTGCAAGGTATAGTTGCCTTGACGACAAGATATGCGAGCTTACCGATTGAAGTGCGGGAGTACCGGTACACATTCCAGGCTCTTGGCAGAGTTCGTTGGACATTGTATATGGAGTGGCAGTAGGGAAAACACGTTGGAAACTGTGAAGCTACAATTTACAAATCCAAAGATGAAATCAGTCAAAACAATCCCCAAACAATCAATGTACAAGTAGTGAAAGATACTTACCGTAAGAAGAGAACTCATGACACCTTGGTCATAACCGAACATACTGTATCCACGTTAGAAAAAATGCTCCTATTTGGCTTTAAAATCATAATAGAAAACACCTACAGACTATAAGATACGGACGTAAATTAGATATATGAATGAAAAGGAACATTTCTTTATTTTTTGGTACTCACAATCCAGCACCTGCAATGATACCAATACCTTGGTTGAGCATACGACCTCGTAGTCGTTGGCCCTTCCAGATCGGATACTCTGGAAGGTTAGCAAACATCTTTTTCATAATCCCTGACATGGTGAAGGATATGCTTTAGGGTAAAAAAGAAAAAGAACTTCCTTCCACGTCCCTGGTGTGAAATGCTTGCTTATATAAAGACGAATCTAAGCTGCATCCATAAGAGGTAAAGTTTCAGTGTTTTATATCGTTCCTTTTCTCGTGATTCAGTCGCCGTTCACTGGCGTTGTGTGCCACACATCGGGTTGTTTAGAAAAAATGAAGCCTGGGGTTCCCCGCCTGGTAACTTGCGGAGTTGGACCCCCCCATGAGGTTAGCTTCTCGGAGCCATTGCTTTTCGTACTGCGAGAGTGTGGGGAAAGAATGTCCGTCGAATGGAGGTCCTGGACCGTGCTGAGCACATGTGCGATTGCGACTTAACAAGCCTTATGCATACCCATTAGACCATACAAGAAAGAAACCATTGCAACTGAATTCACTTTCTTCGCCTTCTCCCCCCCACTCGCTCCTCCCCCGGTGAGACAGACAGAAAGAAAGTTTCGGATTCTCCAGTCCTGTGCGTCATCGCGGGCGGAATTTTTTCCACTTGTGGTGTTCGCCTGTTCTTGATCTTCGTTGTTTGCCCGTACAAGGCAAAATAATACTATCTTAGCATGTGATTTCATATAGAAGCAGTGCAAAATGTGTCCCTATAGGGAGAAATTCGACTTACTTCCCAAAACAGTATTTGCTTGGTTGCCATGCAATAGAAAACTAACGAACCAAACACAACATCAGATATAGTTTCTGTACGGATAGGCACAGAGCAAAAAGTTGCCTCGCTTAGACGCTAGTCCGATCTCAGAGACACTTTCTACATTTAGTAAGTCCCAGATCACTCTTGTGTCCTCTTTTTTCGTAATGTATTGTGGTACCCATGACGAA
Organism: Rhizomucor miehei CAU432; assembly: GCA_000611695.1. Lineage (NCBI taxonomy): Eukaryota > Fungi > Mucoromycota > Mucoromycetes > Mucorales > Lichtheimiaceae > Rhizomucor > Rhizomucor miehei. The sequence continues at coordinate 64,562 of KK100217.1, forward strand.
GAAGGAGTGAGAGTCTTTGTGTGCACTGACCATCGGATATCGTTGTAAGGAGTAATATCCAAAGCAAACAAAGAGAAAAACATAACATTTTGTGATGATGTCCAATACTCCCTAGTGTATACAACTTATGCTTTGCGTAAAGTACGAATCAGATGGATGGCATGGGTTGTGCATCGAAACAAAGCCCCACAGATAAGGTTTCTGCTAGAGCAGACTGGCTCAGCGAATAAGAGTGAAAATATTTATTAAGCGACATTTTAGTGCAACTTTTAAAAAATCCTCCTATTCTACGATACAAACGTGCGCTGTAAGTTGTACGACAAGTCTATGCATTCAACAGGATCTTGAAGCCAAATGAACGGTGCGTCACCATATATAATACATGTGCCTTTATCTTATTACGGAAGCAATAAGTTTTCAGGGTTCTGTAAAGAGGTACCAGATTTGGCTCTGTGCCATAGCCTCTGTTACACAAAATTTTCTGCAAAAAAAAAAACCAGGTGGCGTTTTTCTTATTTTTTTTCTGTAAGGGATGGTCTAAAGAGTACAATTGATAGAAAACGATAGTTGACGCAGAAAAATATACCGAGAGAATTCGAACCTATCTTTTGCTTCTAGAACCATAATTTTCTTCCTACATGGACGAAAAGAAAAAAAAGAAGTCAGTGTGTTCTGCGTACAAAGGAAAAAAAATAAAGTCTATTTGACAGGTTTGCCTTATCTTGACCAGAATTACCTCATTTGTGTTCAGCTGATCTCTTGGGTTCAAACTTCCTGCTTTTCTTTCAGAGATATCCAGAGATCGTACAAAATTTGAGAGGTTCTGTGTAAAGGCAATGGCATCACAACGCATATTCTCTATCTCTCTCTTTTTTTTGCACCTTTTTCCAATGTATTCCACGACCAAAATATACTCCTATTTCTTTACAAAATGCGCCCCTCCACCTCCGCCTTTTCCCCACATGCTGAATTGGGTACGACGTTTTTCCGAAGTATCTCTCTGACTTCATTGCAAACTGGCGGGGTAGGGGCTTATTCCTATTCGCTGTCATTGCTTCGCGTTCGCATAACGCCATGTTTTTTTGGTACCTATGCGCCTTGACCACCTTGGCATTGAGAAATGCACATTGCTGTACATTGATCTGTACGACCGTGTGTGAATTTCAAAATAACGTTTAGACATCTTCCGTTCGTTCCCATCGGCAGCCCCTCCGTATTGAGAATTGCCAAGTTCCATGTATATCTTTCTATGTGAAACACATGAACCAGAAGCTCGGTGACACATTCTGTACGACCTGCTTCGCATTGTCGTGTTGCCCATGGTTTAGTACCTGACTGCTGATGTAAAAAGCATCACAATTTATAAGGTGCAATATACCCCCACGCGCTCGCTGCACAGCCTGCATAGGCCCGCGCTCATTGCACTGCATTGCTTGTAACTCTTTCTCAAGCACAGATCTAACAGAACTCTAAATAAACTGCTATTAGAGCAATACGTGACACCTTTTTAACCGTAATTTTCAGTAATCAACATGGCCATACCAAATAGATTTTTTTCTTCATCACTGCTACTGCTGCTTAATGACTGTGACACATTGGCATGAAACCACTTGCTTCGTGGAATTAGTACTGTTCCGATTTGGCGTTTCTGTCTTGAATATCTCTGCAGAGTTGTATTTCACATGGACATCATATTTCAAAATGGACAATTCTACTTCGCGTAGTGTGTTTTAGAAATCACGTGTGACCCTTTGCTGGAGTTACTTGCCGCTATATTTCTCCAAAGCGGTAACACCAGTACCTAGACGCTGTGGTTGAATGTACTTCCTTGCCATATTTCTCAGTAACCAGACAACTCTACAGTGTCGATGCTGATCAGTATAAACTGATTGCTTAATCATAGTAAAAATGCAGGAAGTTGTGAAAGACTGTTCGCTGATGAGCTTTGACTTTTGCCCTCATTGCATCTGGCACGCGAGACAGCCCATCTGCCTTATGAACCTGCGCCTTCTACCACCATCGACGGACGGGAAAGGACACAAGTAATGTATCATAATGTGGTAAGTAAGCCTAGTGCTACATGCTATACATGAAAATTATTGCGCCTTGGAAACACGATGTGTTGCAATACATGCATACTATCATTTATAGCTAGCAAAAGCAAGGCAGCAATGGTCTGCTCCTATTAACGAAAATGCAAAAGAAGGAAGAAAGAAAAAAAAGCTTGGTTTCAAACTGTTAGCATAAAGAAATCGGATTTTATTAGCATCATCCTGCAATTGGAGTTTCGCTGCCATTTCCATATTAGTCGAACAAAAGAGGTCTATTATATATTAGAGTTTGAAACTCGCTGTGCAGGCAATAACAGGAAGGAATAGAGAAGAAGAAATCCCCCTACCGGTCCATGGTCAACGCTATCATTGATATACCTCAGCAATGCGATTTGCCTGACATCCCACTCCATATATACCTGCACGGTCAGGATGTGCTTAACCAATGCTCTCCTCTTATTTTGCTACTGCATGGCGCTGGCGGTGACCACTTGCAATTCCAGAGCGTCTCACCACTCCTGGTCAAGGCTGGATACCGGGTATTGACAGTGGATCTGCGTTACCATGGCAAGTCTCAGGCACAAGGCCTTGATTTCATCAAAGCGAGCGCAAATTTTAAAGACATGCAAGCTGATCTTGAGCAAGTTCTTGAATGGTACAAGGAAAACTACCAGGCACCACAACAGGGCAATCTCATTGAATTGATTGTTGGTGGTCTATCGATGGGAGGCATGCTCGGTCAAGTATGTGCACAGCAATGGATCACGTTATTGTCTCAGCACGGTTACGTTGTTAAAGGCTTTGTTGGAATTGGAACCCCTTCCATCCATTTGGTATGGCCGCGTCTAGACTGGATGGATCTATACAGAAATGTTGAGACATTCGATCCTGCGACTATTGAAGCTGCAAAGATAGCTATCGTCAAGTCTGCCGTGCATCAAGGCGCCCAGAAGGAAACCGAGCGTGCTATGCGACTTGTCGACAATTACATCCTCTTCCAATGCCTTCGTGCTTGCGCTGACTCGTTGCCACCGATGCCTGTGGATAAGCACGTCCCTGAATTTGATAATAATCCAATGCAATTGCCGCAATTACTGCTTTACGGTGAAAGTGATGAGCATACTGGCAAAATTATGGAGAGTTGGCATGCATTAAACACACTAGTAGGTATCAACAGCAAGTTCGTTACTATCCAAGATGCTGGCCACATGGTGCCTTTGGATCAGGGTGTACGTGTTGCCGAGGAAATCATAAAGTTCTTTCTTAATATCATTAAACAGTGATAACAAATCAAATCCCTTCATTTTATTCTGTCTTTCCATGTCGCTTCTCAGAACGGGAGAGAAGGATTGTGCCTGTCAGGATAAAGCTAGCACCGATCCACCACCCAAGTGCCAGCGGTTCATCAAACAACAAGTGACCTAGCAACGCCTTGAGATTTACAGAGAAGGATTACTAATAGGCTATAATACTCGTCTGTGTATTCATTCTTTACCGCTACACTGAAATTGACGGCACCGTTGACCGTCGTTGCTTGGACCGAGGATGGAGCCGCATTTAGGGACTTTGTAAACAAAGTCCACATGAGAGAGTTGCATACAAATATCAAACCAAAGCAAGCTGCACGCAGAGCGAGTAACGAAGTCTATGTTTTGTTTTATCGCCATCAAGACTTGCTCAGTTAATGTCGACTCCATCTTACGTTTGGATCAATGACGATTGGCAGCGTCGAGGCAAAGTTTTGCTTCAGCAGGAAATCGCGTACAGTGTCATGAATCAAGGCGGTGCGGCTATCTGAGAATAGTTTTGCAAACACTGAGGAGAGTGAAGCAAAGATACCAGACAACACTGCATAGGGTATAAAGGCTGCTGTCATGTTTCCCAAAGTATGCCTGCCAACTGCGCTCACTCAAAACCACAAAGAATGTCAGACCTAATCTATACAGGTACAAAAGTGTTCCTAAATGGCTAGAAAAAATTCTCTAAAAGACTGATGTGTATAAACAGCAACAAAGGCACTATAGGAAAAGAGCTCCTGAAATGCATCGTATACAACATCGTCCCACCCCCCTCCGACATATTTGCAATTAAATGAACCTTTTATTTTTTTCAGAAACATGTCGTTTTCTGACGCGAAATGTCTGCAATCAAGAGCGGATCTTACACTGTTACACAGATTATTGGCAAATGCTTCCCAGTTCCATGCGGTGCATTCCATACTACGCGCTTGCCAAGTTGACAGAAATGGAGAAAAGCTTTTTGCATCCTCAATTGGATAAATAGATATGAAACGAACCTTATTGAAGGGATTTCATATACAACTTTTTCAGATGTTCTAGGAATCCTAATGCTAGTTTATTATCTCGCTGATCACTGTCTTGATTATGTCTGTAACGAATAGCTGCCCCCTTTAACTATGATTGGTATATGCATACATGATTAGATGCTCTTCACTCTTTTTTCTACACTGGGACCCTGATGATCCTGAGAAATAAATGAAGAGAAGTAACATTTTGTGAATCCCTTTTGCGTAGCAACGGACAATTTGATGTCACAGGATACGAAAAGTGCTCGAATGATGTGTCACACTCTTGAAAGCGTGATCAAGCGATGGTATATGCTGAAACGAACAAAGGGATTAATAGACTTATTGATAAAGCTCTTTTTTACGAATTGCTTTAAAAGGCGTTCGACGCACGCAGCACAGTAACTTTTTCGACCAAAGCGTTATTTTGAAAGGGAGTGAATTTGTCCTACACTGTTGACCCAAATAAGCTTTATACTTGCTCTTTTTTTTCTTTCTTCAAGATCTGATCGAGAAAGGCAGAGATCAACAAGCGAGCTACTCGGCGAAATCGCCCTTCATTCCTCTTTAGTGTATTCTAACTCGCCTCACACACATGGACGCTACAGCGCTTGAAGCCAAAGTCGTTATATTGGGTAGCACAGGTTCTTATTTTCTTCTTTCTTTATGTTTCTCCTTCTTTATTGTAAAGTGTGAATGGTTCAGAAGACTGACCGGTGCTTTTTGCAGGTGTGGGTAAAACATCTGTCGTCGTCAGATACGTCGAAAACACATTCAAACTGGGCAGTATATCAACGATTGGCGCGTCCTTTATGACAAAGAAGCTGCAAGTAATATTAAGCATCCAATTGAGCGTTATCTAAAAATTGCGCTTATCAGCACCATTGAAGATTGCCATGTGCGTCTTCAGATCTGGGACACAGCAGGGCAAGGTAAGAAAGGAAAGAAAAAGAAGAAGAGAGAAAGCGGGAACGGGTGGTGTGCGTTCAAGAGATAAACTCTAGAATTCCTACATATAGAGCGCTTCAGATCCATGGCTCCGATGTATTATCGTGGTGCACACGCGGCAATCCTCGTTTACGATATCACGTCCGAGGAAAGTTTTGTAGAAATGGATACCTGGGCCAAAGGTAAGCTCCAATGTTGCCCGAAACTTCTGCTTGGTAATTAGACCTACCATTTTCTATTTCTCTCTAGAACTCGCCAAGGCAATGGTACTACAAGACATGGTTGTATTTATAATCGGTAATAAATTGGACCTTGCATCACAACGGGCTGTATCACTATCGCAAGCCGAAGAATACGTTTCGAAAACCTTGGGACCGGATAGCTTAGCCACCGAAGTTTCGGCAAAGGAAGACAATGGCATGTGTCTATTGCATCATAGATTTTGAGACTATTCAGATGATCCAGAGTCTCACTAACTGGCTTTGCGTATCAGGCGAAATTGAAGAGGTGTTTTATCAGTTAGCGTATACGCTCGTGGCACGCAAATTTGGAAGGGAACGGTATCCGTGGCAATCTAACCGACTATTAGACGACGAGGTGGAAGGATCAATTGCATCGTCCAAAGGAGGTTGCTGTTGAAAAAGAAGCATTTTGTCCCTCTCTCATCCGAGAAGCCGGATGTCGACCATTTTTATTTCTTCCCTGGTACCCTTAAATTGGATCAACCCGCATTTTTGGAAAAATCATTTTATGCCCTTTTACACTTTTTGTTCTCCCTCTACAAACTGGAGAACAATATGTTAGATGTAAGACCCACTCATTAAAATAAACCTCTCAAAGATTTTGAACAGCATATCAATATAAACCTTTTTTGGGGGCCTTTGGCGATAGCTGCAATGAATATGCAGCGCATAGTTTTGTATTGCACGTGTTTTGCCAACATGGAAAGGCGCTTCTCTTCTTTTGTTTTGGATTCATTCATTTGCATATACTCATAACACTATAACAAATTTTTGGAGACTAAGTTGTACATATAGCTAGGATTGTTGTAATAATAGTATGGGTATATCACATGTATCTTCCATCGTGAGAGTGGGGTGGTTGCGAAGTGGAATATTCGGTCGTTGGTGTCTGCACAGCTATCTTTTCAGAGTCTCCAGGCTGAGGAGGTCCATATCCAGCATTGCCATAAGGTGGAGTGGCCGTTCCGGATGTGCTGTTGTGACTGTTGGCAGGATAAGGTCGAGCCAAGTGTGGGTCGTAGCTAGCTGATGCGTTCTGCTGTTGACGATTGGTATCGTAATAGTCTGGATATGTGTAGTAGGTATTATTGTTGACTTGACTTCCATCCTCGTACACATATCCTTTGTGCGCAGAAACGGGCGATCCGGCTGCTGGTGAAGTAGCAGCAGCAGCGAAAGGATACTCGTATCCATGCAAAGCTGAATTCGCCATGGGTACATCCTGTTTGTAATCATAGTTGTCCACCCAATCGACATAGAAACTAGAACTCTTTTGTATGACAGTGTAAAGCAAGAGTAGCAGCCATAGAAATCCTAAAATGACAACTCCCATCCAAGCACCGTTGACCAGCCCTGCCAAGAATTTCATATTTTTGAGCTCTAGTGATCTGCCCTTTTTTATAAATGTTTTACATGGACTTACAGCACCGATAAAATGTAACATCGCTGTATGAAGAGCAGTAGGTGGCGTATCCGGCCTTGATGTTTGATGACGATGTATCCCTTGGTTGCTCAATACCGTTTGTCCACGGGATAGTGCCGGATTTGAGTGTGTTGTAAACGATAACTGCAATCATGAGAGCCAAGTTAACGGCGCTCAAAAGTCTATCTCCAATAATCGATTTCAGTCTTGTCATGGACAAGATGACCAATACGATAGAAGATAACAGTGAGAAACCGGGACCAACATAGTACAATATGTACTGCAATAGGGATCATAACCGTTAAGCGATGTTAAAAAACAGCGCTAGTTATTTTGCTGTTCTAGAAATATCTTACCGGAACATATTCTGGCCACCAATTACCAAGGTTACTGTGATCATTCGCATATTGCTCCAATAACACATGTTGTGCTTCATATAATATTTTATGTCTGTCAATATGCTCCCTCCGTCGCTATCTTTAGTTCCTTTTCAACTTGTTCTCACCTACGTGGCAAGCCAGGGCACCTGCACTGACGATGAGCAGAATGAGTCGTAAGAGATTTAGCACAAAGACTCGAAAACGCATTCCGAACCGAGTTGAAGAAAAGAAAAGAAAAAAAAGAGAGGAGGCGTTAGTTGACGCAGGAAGCCCTTTTGTCGTACAAACGGAAGGCTGGAGTCTCGCCCTTTCCCGACAAGCACCTTTACGTGTAACTCTTCCAAGGAAACTGACGTAATGTATGCTCTCTGCACAGCAAAGTCTCTTTCCCTTTGTTAAAAAGTGTATATACTACAGAGCAAGGAGATTGAGAGAAGAAGATGGTACTATGTAGTGAAGAAGTAGATGTGTAAAAATGGGAAGGGAGTTAGGGTATTTTGGATGAGTAAGAGAGGGCTTATGAAAACATTAAAGAATCGTGCGCACGCAAGTCATCGGCTTTCAGTATCGACAATTCCTCGGTATTCTTGAACGTTTCGTTCCATTGCCGAACTCGAATCGCCATGTCGCAATCACGCAAATTTCGAGGCACAGGCTGAGTTTTGTTTTTCCATGTCAATTTCAGGCACAAGATCCACGATGTACGATGGTTCAAAAACTTACCAAGGATGGATCTTCTACTGGCAAATACAGCATTTCTATATCCAAGTTGCCAATCACCTTCAAAGATGTTTCTTCTCCGCTGCTACTTCCGTATCGAGACTTGGTCCATGCGTTGAAGCAGTCAAAACTAGCCGCATATGGTTGTTCATAGCATCCGTGAAGCATATGGCTCAGTGCGAACCGCGCACGACCGATAGATCCATCTTCTGGGTATATGTATCCGGACAACGAATCCTTGCGTTGACGGAATAATCGACTGATGGGCTTCTTGAATCGAACATGAAAATCGGGTCGAACATGTATAGACACTGTAACAATCATATCTGGTCGTGTATCCATAAGGCATTCGTAGTCGAAATATACATGTTGGCCGAGTACTTCGTATTTTGAAATGTATTCGTAACGTTCATCGCTTTTGCAGCTGTGTTAGCTCCCACAGTGAGTAGAAGGAGTTGAATGACGACGGCTATGGCATTTTCAAGGAATGGCATGGCGTAAGAGAACACACTTGGTTCCTGAGTCTGGCCTTGAACCAATGCAAAAAGAGATATCTTGGGTTGCTCCTGGAATATGAATCAAGGAAAAATTGGGTTTATTCAATGTTTATAAACCCTTAATGGACTACATACTGTAACAAGGGATGCGAACGATTATCGTTAACCTACAAAGTAAATTGTCAATCGGTTGTGTAATTAGATACACTCTTTCCAGAAAGTAATTTGCTGCTGCTGCTGTTGTTGTCGCTGTTTCTTTGGCTCTTACAGTTTTAACGTTGTAGGTACTGGCTTTTTCTTTACAACTGGACGCGGCTTGACCTCGGGTATTTCTGTCTCTGGAAATTGTCGCACTATCCGCGATGTGGAACTCACAACTATGCTGCCATGTGGGCGAATAGGGTCTGTCTGCAGCTTCTGTGAGGGTTGTTGATTTCTTTGTAATCCACTATCATGCGTTTTTTCAAGTGCCAGAGCAGGTTGTGGAGGATTTATCGTTTTTGGAATGCTATGAGGACTTGGCTGGAAATAAACCGTGATTTCACCACTCTCTTGTTCCAGAGGCTCGTCACTGTCAGCACTTGTTTGCGAAGCTGTACTAGGTGATTGTCGCATAAGGGTCTTCTCCTGCTCGTCCTCCCCGTGGGGCAGGTTATTTGAGGAATCCTCGTGACTATCGAACCACTGCTCATCCTCTTCTTCTCCTTCCTCCTCCTCGGGTACAACCTCTTCCTCGTCACCAGATGGTATAGTATCGTGTTTATCCCGATTCATAATGGAGGCCCACGAATTCATGCCTATCGCCCACTGTGCTTTCTGACTACCGCTAAGTCGTCGTCTATCCACACTTTCTGCTTCCGCATCGCAGAGAGGTTGCTTTGGGCACACGGGTGCTTCTCTAATCATAGGTAGCGATTGCAAGCTGCTTTGGTCGGGTATCAATGCTGGGGTCGTATTCTCTTCTACTACAGCCGCTACTGGTGCAGGGATCTCTTCTGTTTGTTGTTGCCTTGACGAATCGTCTTGCTGCTGTTCCTTGATATTTTCATGCCCTAGCTGCATGGTGATCGATTCCACCTGTTCTACAGTCAATGGATCGTCTTTTGCGGCACCTTTTCCGTCTGCAAGATCATCCACCACGTGCCGATGCTTTACTGTGCTGGCTATTGCGCTACTACTAACTGAACGTCGTGGACTCTTTTCTTCCCCTTGGCGGAAAACGCTTGATGACACATAAGTCTTGTTTCTAAGCGATGAAATTACTTTGGAGTTTCGCTTTGGCTTGCTCTCGACCTCGTCGTCCTCTCCCTCCAGGCTTTGGGTATCAGATGGGCAACCTTTATTGCTATTATTTGTTTGCTCCTGCTGAAACTGCAAATTGTTCTCGGATACGGATCGCTTTGTTTTCGATCCTTGGTGCTGCTGTTGCTGCTCGAAGTTTTTTAAATAATGGGTTGCTCTTGACGGCCGAACGTTTTGCCAACATGGCAACCTCTTGCTGTCGTCTAGCGCGCTGCTTCTCCAGCTCGACCTCTTCTTCGCTCAAAACTTTGCGTTTACTTTCTGCCACATGGCCGGCTCGAAAGTATCTGCCTTCTGCTTGCCGGGTCGAATTTTGGCTTTTAAGTGGAGCACTGTTTTCGGCAAGCTGGCGCAATTGTTTGAACCTGTCAGGGCTTGAGTATTGTAATTTCACGCCTCTATGCTTTTTATCGTCTTTTGTCGAGGGACCGGAAAGAAGGCGAGCCACGGCGTCCGTTTGCGCAACATCTCGAGGCAAGCAATTAAGATCATTTGAGATATCCAATGATACTCGTTTCTCGTTAATGAGCCGCTGTGCAACTCTGTAATGTCCCAGAAAGCTGACCAGGTGAAGCGTTGTATTGTGTGATTCGCCCCAGACTCTCGTATCCAAATCTCTGGTATCTGCATGCTATCGGGATAGTTTGCTGTGTGTGAGTTTGCCGCGGTCTCTTTTCTTTTGGAGAGGACGGATCATGTTTCAACCCCTTAATACCTCGATCAAAAAGGAGAGTAGTCGAGCTGTCTGTTGCTGTGCATCTGTCAATTTTTCGTTTGACGTCGGTTCGCAGTATTGCAGAAGTATATACTGCAGGGCACAAAGGTTATCGAGCGTTGTGCCTAGACTTTGCACCATCTTGAGCTGCACAATAACATGCGCTGCATCGCGCTCGGGATCCCAGCCAGACAATGGTTTCCACAGTAAACTCGGGTCGCTCTCGTACAATGCACGTACTCTGTCAAAGTCGACTTGCTGCACCGCCCGGGTCCATTCGTCAATGCTGCTCATTTCGTCCATAAGAAACAGAGAAGTGTCACACAAGAGTGAATTTTTTCAGAAATTGGTGCCACTTGCAGTTCCCAAGCCCAGGAAACGAAAAGTGATAGAAGAAATAAGCTCCTTGCGGTGAAGACCACGAGGGTGCCCAAAAAGGGAGGATGGGAAGCGAGAAAGAAGAAGAGGCATGATTTTCCCGTTAAAGGGGTGACCGTTTTTGTGCATTTCGGAACGCGCGTGGAACGGGCGTGCAACCTGTTTCCCTTTGCTTTTTGTCTCCTCCTCCTTCTTGTGGGCCGTCATGAGTTCAAGCGGTAGGATACTGGGCCGACCAGACGGTTCTCCACGATCGACACCTCCTCTGAGCTCTCATTCCCGTAATGAGGATGATCGGCTGCGGGAAATACTAAAGCAAGTGCTCGAGCCCTGTAATCACGTCGGAAAGTGTTAACTGATTTATGCACTGTAGTTATATTTATGACGCTTCTAATCTTTCGCAATTGAGAAGCGAGAAACGCCGAAAACTCGACTATATAAAGAGACAGCAGTATGACATGGAAAAGGCGTTGGACGATCCACAGGGTCAATCTATTGCACAGAGCATGCGTACGTCATTTTGGCTTTTCTGCGGCAAACAAGTTCCTGTGTCATTCAATTTTCATTGTAGGCAATTTCGTCAGGGAAAACACGGAAGAGATCAAAGAGTTGGATGACAAGTAAAAATCGAGAAGATTTAACTGCAAAGATTTGCAACGGTTTAATGCGTATCTCTCATTTTAGATTGATTGCGATTGAAAGATCAGCAATCAAAGCAATGAAAGAGTACTTTCAATCGCTTGTTCCGTCCCCGGCCGACAATTTGCAATACTTAGAACAATATTATCAGCAGAAATTCCAAAAGGAAGTGTTGGAACTCGACGAGAAAAGGAAGAAGGAAACGGAGGCCATGATGCAACACATTGACACCGTTAAGAGGAGAATATTGACAGAAGACGACGCACGGAAAATCATATGGGAGACATTGCGAAAGATCAAGGAGGACATGCTGAATGATCATGCCAACCGGATTAAACATTTCAGCGACAAGTTTGATGCAGACATCAAAGGATTGAAACTGAAAGTAGACGATTTGCACAGCGACAAGTACGTATCAGAGTTGACGTCGAAAGCGGCACAGATAGTGGTGACGGAAATCAAGAAGCATATTTCGCTCGATAACTTGTCAGAAGAAGAGCAAAAATTGGCAGAATCTGAGGACGGCCGGCCGACTAGCTTCATTGGTCAGCTGGTACAAGCGTTGCGGAAGCAAGTCAAAAAATATATCAAGGAAGAAACACAACAGCAACAATTATTGCAGATACCCAAATATCAGGAATTAGCTGATAGGCTAACCAAGGTCGAGACCACGCTCAAGGATGCAGCAACTCAGCACTCTTTGGAGCTCCATCACCAGACTGTTCGTACCATCATGCAACAATTGAAAGAACAGCAGCTCAAGCTGGAGCAAACACAAAAGAACATGAAAGAATCGGAAGCGCGATTACATCGAAACAGCTCACTAGCGACTTTAACGGATATGGTCAAGAGAGTCGACAACATGAACCGCGAAATCTCTTTGCTGAAGAACAGGGTGGATATGTCGAGCATTTCGTTGGATGTCAAATATAAGGAGATCGAACGAACGATAAAAGAGATGCAGTCGAATACAGACAGTGGCATTGGTCGGAAACGACAACGTGTAAATACCGAGTCAAATGAGAACGAAATCTCTTCTGATACTGTCAATAGTATCAAGGAGATCGAGAAACGGATCCAAAAGCTCGAGACGAAGCATCAGCATCTAGTCGAGTTTGTCCACCAATTCCGCAAGACTGTGCTTAATCCCGAGTTTCCTGGAAAACTGGAGGAGGTTGTCAATCAAATCGAGGAAACTCTCCAAAACCACGATAGTTTCCTGGCATTCTTGGTTGATCCAGTAACAGCATTGAAAGATCAAGAAATCACTGTACCGCTGAAGCCGCGCAAGGAAGAGTCTGAAGAAGGGTTGTCGCCTGCCATGATACAAGCGATCCAAAGACTGGTACAAAAGACAGCGGAAGAAACCGCCAGACCATTGTTAGATCGAATTGCTGCGTTGGAGAAGGCACAGTCCAGCCGATCTACTTAGCTTGTAGCAAAAGCAATATCATCACATCGAACATCACACGTATATGCGTTACATCCACATTTCTCATTTCCGCCATCTTTCTTTTCCCCATCCGCATTTTATCTCTTTCCCATTTCCCAAAAACCTTTCATGTAACTGACCATTGTCAGCTAGAGAGGATATGTTAATACAAATATGCCTTTGCGTTTGTAGGATATCAGTTTGTCAGCTCGAGCGAGCTTCTTAATTTTGCAACACAAGAAGTGGATGCTTTGGTAGACACTACGTACGACACGATTTGTTCACAGTTGCTAAGTGATTTGCAAATAGGATACATCAAATGCTCTGAATCGCCAACGGTGGGAGGGCCCACACGGATATCAAAGCAATGAAGAATCAACCACTCCTTTGGGGAATACTAAATGGTTTCTGACTCCATGTACACATATGCACCCTCAGATAGTGGGTCTAACTTTCGTTACCGAATGCCTGAAGAAAATGTTCAACTTTCACATCGTCGCCATAGCAACGCATACCAGCGACATCATGGTAGAGGAAAAGAAAGATGAGATCATGTATGCAATCAAGAAGCGTGCGCTTGATAAAGTTTGCCGGTGGTTTTTTCTGTTTACACCCACCTTCTTGGCTGCTCTACGCGTATCGAACAAAGGTGCGTGAGAGTACAGTGATGGAAGTTGGATTTGATCAGGGTCATAAATATGGATCATGATAAAAATTTTTGCTGACCCTGATCAAATCCAACTTCCATCAGCCTGCGACGCAGGTGTTCGCCATTTGCTGGGGAGAAAGCGCTTATATGACCCTCTGACTTTACTCTTAGTTGTTTCTTTATGTCCAATCTGAAAATGCTATGTCTCTGCAACATGAAGGACATTAGATGAAGTAACTTCACTATCTTCGCCCAAGGATCTACATCCATCAATGACCGAATCTGTCCCTTAGCTCTGGTCAATCGGCCACCTTTCTGAACTTTTGTTTTTGAACGTTTAAATCTATCCAAGTCGTCTTTGCGCAGCCCGTGAGCTCCCCACGTGGAATGTGCGCACATCGACTCATCCTGAGAGGCACATCAGAGTTACTCTCTGATGCGCCAGTTATCTAATAAACACTTACGGGAATGAGAAACGAACCATCGCAATGGCTCACTCTTAAACTATCAGCCGCTTCACTGATCCGGGTCATCAGCGTCTCCTTTTCCAAGAACCTGTTGCGCTTAACTTTGCTCTTCACGACCGACCAGAACTGCTCAAAAGGACTGAGCTCAGGAGAGTAGGACGGAAGATAGGCATACCGGTAGCCACGGGACGTGATGTACTTAGCTATATCATCAGACTTATGGATGGAGGCGTTATCCATTACAAGGTAGTAGCCCTTCATATGCGGGTACTTGTCCATCTCGTCCATTGTCGCCTTCAAAAAGCTAAGGTAGTGTCCTGTTACTGTCCCTGTGCTCATAAGCTCGGCATAACCTCCTCGCTTTCTCTTCTTGGCTGGCGGCTGTGGCAGTCTCAGGCTGCATTTGACCAGACCGGAAGCAGAGATTGCACCCAAAATGGTGGCCGTCTGCGCTCGTGTTTTAGGCACAGTGACAACCGCAGGTGAGCCTTTCTTTGACCAGGCCATGCTGCGCTTCATGTTCACATGGAAGGCAGACTCATCCAGGAAGACGCAATTGCTCCTAAAGTCCATATCGGTCCTTTCCCACTTGCGAACCCAGTCAAGACGCTCTTGAATCTTCGCCTCACTGTTCCTGTCCACAGGCTGAAACCGAGCCTTTTTAAGGGACAGATTACACTGCGTCCTCACGAAGTCACAAACAGTACTCCTGGAGATTTTGAGA
>KK100217.1:79633-93755 GCA_000611695.1 Rhizomucor miehei CAU432
TGCAGTTAAGGCGCTCAGACATCTCTCAAACAACAGTTTGAAGAACCTGACCTTATCCTGATCCGTATAGAGCGTGTACACTCGCTTGACAGACACTTCTCTCATATGAACGCGGTCCCTCTCGGGAGGCTGATTGCGCAAATACTGCGTGTACGAATTTATCGTTTCAGGAGCATACCGCTCCTCATTAATGACATAGTCCATGGGCCCAGGCCTGCCGTGCTCATCGACAACAGTGCCTTGCCCATCCTATAGAAAAACTGGATGCTCTCTTGCAACGTGAATCTCAAATGTACAGGGAAGGTAGAAGGAGGAAAGCTGAGGCTGACAATGCTTACGTGCCTTATATACTCCTCAGCGGCGCGAAATTTACTTCTGGGAGAATGCGAATCAGTCTGGGAAAGAGTGTATTTTACGTTTACAAGTTGACTGTACAGAAGGGAAAATCATAAAGCATAAACAACTGTAAAGAAGAGATAAAAGGAGTTGAAAAGATGTGATGGTTGAAAAGAGTGGGCTATAGACAAATGCGAGAGACTTTTTCTAACAGTCAAATGGAGGAGGTCATGCAATCGAAGGTGGAGAAAGTTGGGAAAATAAATGTATACAGACCCTCATTTTTTAACCAAGGCTCCACCAGCCACTCAACTCGTCAAATGTGACGAAGACATCGGGATCTCCGCAGAATTGAGTGTCTTCTCTGTCATCAAACTGCAATAACATAAAGTTAATGGATTTCATGCAAAATTTATACTAGCGCGTTCTTGGCAGTTTTTTTCGCCCTTACCATCGGCATACTAATCGTTGTCGTAGCAGACTGGGAATGGAAGGCGGCCAGCTTTCCAAAACCTTGACGACTGATTAACCTGTAGTCGGTAAAGCTCAGTATCCAATTCTCGATAACAGCAGAATTGACACCAGCAATCATTTGCTCTTGATCCTCGTCAACTGTCTTGTGATGAATATACTTGTTCTTGATAGCCTTGGCTTCAATGTGTTGGATCGGCAGACCAGTGACGACCATGGTAACATCCTTGTAATTCTCGCCCAAGATGGATCTTGCCTTGTCCTCGTCTTGATTCATCGACACAAACTCGTCACGAAGCTTTGCAGAGTCGGTGATCAGAAAGTAGACAACGTGGGTGTGGTGTGGTTTGCGTGCGTATTCCCGTAATTCGTTGGCACATTTCCAAAAGTAGTTCCATTTTTCCAACGTGTTATCGTCCATGCCAGGGTTGATAATATCTTGATCCCCTGTGCGGATCTACATATGGATAGCATCATAAGTTTTTTTAAAAGAAAAGGAAAATCCGGGTGCAGACTCCTTCATGCACGATCAAATCTTACCTGCAGCCCGATGCTAAGGATGCTATCCATTTGGAAAAGATGCTTGTATGCCGAAATGAATTGCCGGGAACCAAATGTAGGTCGAAACAGGAAATCTGTGAGACAGTAGAAAGCATTTTCCTTGGTTAATCCAACTTTTTCCAACATGCTAGGGTATATGGAGGATTCTTGGAAGGTACGGATAATGAATGCACGGTTGGATCGCCATTCCAGAAACTAGAGACACATGTTAGTCCAAAAAAAAAGATCAAGATTATGTTTGCGCACTAGTTACTTACCGAGGCATTCCAGAGGTTCTTGAAATCTTGTTCAGGTCCATCTGGGAACAGCAAACGACCGATAGGACCCCATTTAACATTGAGGGTATTGATCTGCTGGTAACTTAGTAATTCATTATTTTTATCAAAGAGTGCCTTAGTCTCTGTTGGCTCGTAGCTCCAATTGATGTGCGGCTTCTCAAAGAGAGTCTCAAGTGGGATTGGTGCAGTTTCGTGCCAATGTGCTAAATAAGCTCGATCCGTCAGGAGGGCATAGAAGAAGATGGATATCATGCCTTTTTGTTATTCTCTGTGTGAGTATTTCAAATGTCACAAAGTTAGAAAAAGGAAGATGAATCTTACCACTCATACGATCGGCTAAACCACCGCAGCTTCGACTCTGGCGGCTTCGAGGGTCTTCTTCACACAGATAGGCTACAAACTTGGGTCGATTCTGAGGATCAAAACCGCTGAGATCTCCAGCTTTGATCCGTTCCAAATCTTGGAGTCGCTTTTCGTGGAAAGCAATGTAATCTGATTGCCACGTGCCACATTCACCGTTAGCGTTGTATTCCGTTTCGTCTGGGAAACCACGCTCGGGATCCCATCGCTCACAGTAACTGTTGTAGTCATAGTCAGAAGCTTGCTCCAGTGCCAGAAACAAGGTAGCGTCAGGCGAAGGTGGGGTGTAGGAACCATCCGGACTCTTGAGGATCAGTCCATCTGATGGCAGAACACAGGAGATATTTCTCGGAACATCAGATACTTTTGACTTTGATGCAAAATACAACCATCCTGAGCCTTTCATAAAAAATGTTGTCAATAAGTTGTCGATAAATACTTGTATATCTTTCTGTGTTAAATTTCTTACGTGGATAAAGCAAAGTGGATATAGCCATCAGAAGAACACATAATAGACTACCGACGACAAGATATTTTGCTAAACGATATCGAAAGAGCAAAGATGAGAGTTCCGTGGCATAGCCCAGCCGCTGATATTTCGCCGTCGTCATCAAAAGATGGAAAAGAGAAAGGTCCAGGAAAACTTGAGTTCTCTGTGGAAGAAAAAAGAGATCGTCGCTGAGTTTATTCCATTTTTGCTTGTGTCACGCTAAATGACGTACAAACATATCGATGAAGATCCTTCTTTACCTTTTGTTCCTTCATGTAGCCCATCAAACTATATCGCAAGTCTATTACTTGTCATAAAAAAGTAGGACTGTAGCAATGACTACTATGATAAACTTTGTTCTTTAGACATGCACATTCTCGTGTTTCAGACTCATCATCTTTGTCCCGCAAAATGGGATCTTTACCACAAAAAGAAGGTGTTCAACTTCAGAAGTTTCTTCTAAATATTGCCGGTCAACCCATTCCAGGTACCAAATAATTTTAGGCAGAAATTGCAGTACTGCGTAGTAGTATGTGCTGACACCCTCCTTTCTCAAGGTCTGCATTCTTTTTTTACGTAAATATGCACTTTCATCTATTTATTAGGCATTTTCTTCCAGCTCTTTGATACATTCCCAGTCGCCCTTAGCATTTTCTTTCCAGAGGGTCACTTTGTTATCGCCGCAAGATACAGCAAGCACGTTGCCCGATAGGGACCAGCTTACACGCCATACAACATCAGGGAACTTTTGTCCAAGAGTTTTCTTTGTCCACTTTGACGTAGGGGTATCTTGCGTCCAGATGACTACTGTCTTGTCTTGAGAGCAGCTAGCCAGGTAGCTCTTTGGCAAGCCGGCGTTGGGTGCCCAGGCAACGTCGCGTACCCAGTCAGAATGGCCGTCTAGTGTCTCTTCCTCCGCCCAGGATTTGATATCATCTCTAAAGCCAATATATCAATTTCTTGACCTTCTTCTCTAACAAGATGACAAAGTCACCTACCGCCAACCCCAGATCTTGATCAAATTATCGCAGCCTGCCGAGATGATCTTTTTCACGACTGTAACCTCAGGAGGTGCGCCACCATTCGTCTGTACAAGAGATCCGGGCAATGCAGCTGGAGCCCAGGTAACTGCGTTGCATCCAATACCATGTGCGTCCATTACATAGGTCTCCCAAGAACCATCTTCTAGAATAGACGAAAGTCGCATATGCGACGCACTATAAGTTTCCATATTCTCTTATTTCTTATTCAATCTGATCATGGTACCTTTGTATTCCAAAACAGAAATCTTGCCATCAGAAGAAGCGCATGCCAACATGGCACCGAGCTCATGTGGAGCCCACGACACTGAGTTTACTATCACACACATGGTGTTGGTATATACTCATCCGTATAGTTTGATCCATGTAATTGTACCTGATGCTGTATGCACATTGTGCTCCTTGATCCGTGTCCACGTATGATTTTGTTCCTTCCAGATAAAAACGCGTCCATCGTACGAGCAGGATGCCAATATAGAGCCGAATTTTGGATGCGCCCAGGATACTTGCCACACAGGAGCATCGTGTCTGGTAATCCTTTGCATTAGTACGCGTGCCTTTGTCAATGTATTGCTGGACGCACCCTGTAAGCGTTTCAACGAGGCGTTGTGAATCGCCTTCCATCTCGAAAATCTTGATGGTCTGGTCGGATGACGCTGTTGCGAGTCGTCGAGAGTAGTAGTCCAGTTGCGCATCATGCTGGGCCAATGTTTAATAAGACCGTGCATGTGCAAGCTGGCGGTTACGACTTACAATCATGTCTTCATGATGGGTTTCTATCGTCTGTGTAGCTGTCTGCGACTGCGTGTGGGATAAGGTTTCTCAGTGACATGTTGCAAAGGGTGCTCTACAATGCTCAGCCTACCATCGTCGTATTTGCCAGGAGTATGCAATAGTCAGTAACTGGCCGTGTGCAGTGGAAGAGCGTTAAGGCCGCCTTCGTCGTCGACACGTATCACGAAACTCCGGCTCTGAAGCGGCCAAGCGGCATGTCTTTTGCCATAAATACTCTCAACAGCGGCCTGCTGATACAGTTATTCAGCCTGGTAAGTAAAGCAGATGCACAGATAAGGCACTGTAGTCATACCATTGTTTCAAACGATTTGAATTGAAGCGTTTAGTTGCAATTGTTAGTTTACATCGATTCCAGGAACGTGAAAAATAGCGCTCCTTTGTTTCGCTATCCCTTGTAGCTCTTGATCAAGTAATAGCAGCTTAAAATTAAATCTCGATCGGTGAACTTGTTTAATCAATTCTGTTGCTATTTCAAGTTCGTGTAGGCAATGCTACGGCAATAGATTAATATGCGCATATATCATGCTCTAAAAAGCAATACAAAGGATTTTGTTCGTATGAATGGTAGAAATGGAGAGATGCCATACAGTATAAATGCACTTAAAAGCCTTCAACTCCCATATCCTGAGTGCGCGTTTATCCATTGTCTTTTGTCTCCTTGGTATGAACATATTTATCGCAAGGATTACATCAGCACCGATGGGTATGATGTGGAATTTATATTCAAGAAGCCGAAAAAGACACCCATCCCAGAAGTGACTCCCTCTATGTTTCACCATCTTGCGTCTGACCCTCAAACCGTCATCTGGGGAGTGGATCCTGGCGTCGACAATGGTCTTTGTAGCTATGGATGGGGAGGCTAATACACCTCATCGACTCCGCCAACTGACAGCTGAAGAGTATTACGACATACGCGGTTATAACAAGGCGCGGCAGACCCGCATAAAATATTTGAATGATCCAGCTACGAAGTTGATCGTTGACAAAATCCCATCATTGAAGACTTCTTGTCTGGCGAACCTTTCTGAAACTTTGTAATATTATTTCGAATATCATAAGGAAGTTTGCAAAGTTACGACAAGGAATTTTCAATAAAATTCATATGAAGGTACACATGAAGTCTTTATGCTATTCTGACAAGCAACCTACTAGTAGATTCAATCACCAAAAGTTCAAATTTTATGTCAATACGCAAAAAATGTCTATTTACTGGGCGGTAGCAAGAAATACGCGAGCCAAACCGTGCCACTAGACGGAAACAACCAGACTCAGCCTGCTACGACGAAGCTTAAGAAGTGGCGACGCAAACCGCTGAATGATAATCCTGAAACGGATATTAGGAAAGCTACCATCATTGCCTATGGCAATGGCACATTTAGCGGGTCCATGAAGGGCAAAATAACGGCACCTACGAAATGCGTCTTCAAGGCTTTGAGAAGCAGAGCAAAACACATGAAAGTACAGTTACAGCTTTTGCTGCTTTTCTGACTTAATGCAAATGACTTATTTGCAATTTCAAGTGGCCGGCATCATCGTCAAAACGGAAAAACTTGTCCTAACTGCTGTCAAAAATCGGTGGAAATGTCAAGGATATATATAATACAAGTCTCCATGCTGTTCTTAGATCCACCGATTTTTGACAGCAGTTAGGACAAGTTTTTCCGTTTTGACGATGATGCCGGCCACTTGAAATTGCAAATAAGTCATTTGCATTAAGTCAGAAAAGCAGCACAAACATCCGCAAGTTTTTCATCTATATGGCAACAAAAATGACAACCGCCCGATTCCATATGATAGAAAGTCATCATGAATATCTATAGCTGACTTGTAGAAATCCAGTAACTTGTTAATACGGGAAGAGAGCTACACTGACAACAAGAAGATGATGGAAAAGGACAAAACTGCTAGAAATTTGTGGATGCATTGTATGAGAGGTTGGAAGGGTATTCATAAAGAATTATATATATGGAAAGACTTTATGGTGACTCGGAGTGAGACGCCGTAAACTTTGTCAAGGACTTGCGGCTATTTTGAGACTCTGGGATAGAACAGGGTCTGCTCTCCTGACCATCGTCGTCGTTCTCCTTTTCGGTAATCATGACAAATCGGCCATCCATGTATCGATATTGCTCCTGTCTTCCTATCGGGATAGCCCCTGTGGCGGTACCCATCATGTTTTGATCGCTCTCGCCGTTCTGACTGTAGTAACCGACAGTGCCGCCGGTGTAAGTTTGTTTCATGGGTGGATTTGCCTGAGCCAGATACTCGTCGATTCCCACATTGTAGATATCTGCTGGACGACGATACGTTGCACTCGTTTTTGACTCAAAATCGGCTCTTTGGGCTGCAGTCTCGTCGGGGGTAAATGAATCGACGCCATTTGAGCTACCATTTGGTTCCTTGCTGGTCTTGCCGGTAGGGTTGTTTGTGACCCAATGGATGGTGATAACGTTGATTGTCACATCGACTGTGCAGCATGTTAAGCACACAACACCGCGTTCACGGCCGTTCAAGATAACGAGCGCGAGAATGTTGGCAAAGGATACGAGCAGACATACAACGGATGCGGCGAGTGTACGCAGCGCGACATCGTGAAGTCGTGAGCTTTTCCAATCGACTTCGACACTTTTTCCGATTTTCATAAGGGGTTTAACGAATAATAATGTGAAATAGAGGTTAAAGACCTTGAAGAACATTGTCAATCACCATAGTCTTTTTTATCTGGGTAAAATGTAGACTTACAAAATCATAGACCTTGAAAAATGTAAGAAATGAAAAAAAAATAAAAGATGGAAGGCGAGAATTAGCAAGCTGCGGCTAGTTACTGGCAGTATGATGTAGCGCTTACCAAGAGCGGGATACTGGCAATGGGTTGCAAACCGATAAGGCAGACACTGCTTTCCTGCAACTCTGCAATGTGAAAAATAATCTATTCCAAACTC
Organism: Rhizomucor miehei CAU432; assembly: GCA_000611695.1. Lineage (NCBI taxonomy): Eukaryota > Fungi > Mucoromycota > Mucoromycetes > Mucorales > Lichtheimiaceae > Rhizomucor > Rhizomucor miehei. The sequence continues at coordinate 86,907 of KK100217.1, forward strand.
GTCAATGTTGCCGCTAAAGCTGCAGGACATGATCATTACTTACCATGAGGGTGAAGATGGCAACATAGGGGCTTAACAGAAAAACGTGGAATCTGTAGGATTTGGTTCTCCATCGAGACTGCCGGACAGACGAAACCACCCACACTTTTTCAATGAGCCTAGGAGGATAAACAGACAATAATGAGTCACACAAGGAACAACTGAGGAAAAGGAAAAATAGAGTTTGTTCAGTGTGCATCCTCACCAGCAATAAATGACAATTTTGGTTCCCGAATAAAAAATATCACAAAAGAGCTCGGACAGCAAGCATGATAGATAATTTCCTAACGAAAAGGTGCTTCCGGATCAGTTTTTCTTGTGGCATATCCCGTTATCGCTTTGCTGATCAGTAATTCTTACCGTTGTTGGTCGTTACGAAAAGCATGCCGGCCGCAGTGAATGCCCATGAGATGATATACAGATGCAAAACGAGCCAGCGAGAATATGTCAGATATTTGAATTGGACGTTGTATGTTTTAATGCCGAACAAGGCTGTCATCGTGGTAATAGATAACAGCGAAACGAGCTTTGATGCAAGTTCGCTCCCATCTGGTTGCAACGTCGACACGTCCATGAGTTATGAAAAATGATGATGATCAAAAGGAACAATGGAGAAAGAAAGAAAAAGAGCGTGCTTGGGGTGGGGGGAGGAAAGTCTCGCAAGAACGTTTGTAAAAAAAACCTCGCACAAAATCCAACCATCGTTCTTGTGTGCCCATTACTGATTTCTGAATTCGTCAAGATCGGCAAGTCAGCACAGCTCTAATCATTTTTTTAGTTTGCCCCGAACTATATTTTACGAAACCCTCGCGCTCTGAAATCATCTTCTCGTTCTCTTTTCTTCCCATCCCTCACTACCCCTAGGGCAGCATGGTATTCTTGACAGCCACTAAGACTTACTGGATAAAAGAAGAAGCGAGTTTAACAAGGTTTGATGAATTAAGGAGTTGCGTTGTTGACGGCCATACACCTGGTCCTGGATCGACGAGAACAAAAACCACCATCGTGCGTGTGGCAAAGGGAAAGGTGTGTGGCCCGAACCAATTTTTCGCTTGCTATACTCTTTTCCTTCAATTCTGTATGTAGTTCTACGCATCGTTTATATTCTCTGTTACTGGTACGAGCATTGGGCGTGGCCATCAGTGTTTCATAAAAGAGCACGTTTCCGTCGAGCACCAGCGACAAGTACAAAGTCCGTAAAAGAAAAACGAGTCAGGGCTTGCCTTTTGTAGCACAGCTTTTGGTGATACCAAAGGTTCACACTGATCGGTGTATTACTCAGTGAACGTGAGCGAGGAGTCATCGGAGCGAGAACTGTGGTGGCCCTCAGCATTTTTTTACCGCCCCCCTTCCTGTCAAGAATGATACATAGTTCTTCTTGAGAATAGTAGAATCTTTTTATTTTTTTCTTACAATTGTATGTACATTTGAGCAGGCGGTTCGAGCACGCTGGTCCTGAGATGGTCCTTCTGCATAGCTTTGCATGACATGCGCCCAAATAAATGAATCCAAAGCACGACAATGAATACATTGTTACTTATCAAGAAGAGCTCCTAATGGATAGAAGAGAACGATAAAAGAAAGCGATAAAAGAGAAGGAAAGAATGTAGAGCAATGCAAAGTGCGCTCTTGCTCTCATTCTCATCTACATAACAACATGTAGTCGATTTACTCCTTTTATACGCTCCATCCAGACCCTGTCGCTTCCCCCTTGCTGCTGAAAGAACCGTAAAGCCAAACGACATGACCCCACTGACATGTAATGCTTTCTCCGGCTATGGTTTGCAGTTACTCCTTGACTCTAAAAACAATACTGCAGAAAAAGCATTGGTGGAGCTGCACACCTGACCTTCTATATACAGCACCCTCGCCAAATTCCTCGACCTCTCGTATTTTTAGATTCTCTTTTTCCCATTCCATCAGCATTGTCGCTGGGAAGCCGGCAAGGCAAAATCAGTGATATAGTACTTTTGAGAAATCTATTTGTCTCCTTTTGATAGATCTTCTCACTTCTATTCCTCTTTTTTCTCTTTCTTGATCATTCAACAATAATAATGGGCATAAGTTTGACTATCTGGAAGAAGAACAAGACTGCTTCATCATGTGTACCGGCAGTAGCAGCTGTGCCGAGTATTGATCGCCTACCAGACGATGTCCTGATCTATCTCTTACTATGCCCTGACCTCGATTTTGCAACTCTCAGTAACTTTGCTCTAACTTCTCAGCGAATGCGTGCCCTCGTATATCGCGTCCTCCAATACTATTTGCTACCAAACATTCAGATCGCAGCAACAATAGATCAAGAAGGTCGCGGACGCTGGACATCCTACTACAAATTTATAAATCTAGATCCGGAAACTTTCTCTGCCGCTTTTTGTCCTTTCCAGAATGGATTCAAACGGTACAGGTGCGACGGTTCCACAGAGTCACCTACACTGCGGCATCTCATGATTGTAAATACCACCGATCAGCACATGCTTGTATCTATGAAATCTTCCTTTTCTCTTTTGAAAGAGGCTCGCGGCACAACGGACGGCAAGCCTGGCCAACCAGCGGACGAAGATGACGAGGATGGCACTGCTGTTTCTGCAGCTGTGCCTTCCAATCATCAAATCTTTATGGAACACGCTAGACGTCTCGGCGTTCGGCGATGCGGCCTGCGCAAGGTCCAGTCGCGTGGCACTGGCACCAAGAGGTTTCAATCGTCACAACAATGGCAACTCTCTTACTTTGTTGACCCACAAAGAAGCGTTGCACAGGCCTTTCAAAAATCAATGATCGACAGCATTGTGCGGATCTCGCCGGACTTTTACGGTACTCGCCCTCTCCCAGAACCACCTAGACAAACGCGTGCGCCGGACCAGCGCGCTGTGCGCTATATCATTCCGGTTAATCTTACGGTACATGTATCGGCATTAGCTCAGCAGAGGCGTCAGGACGCCAGCTGGACGCTTGCAGCTGTAAATTGGATCAAACGACGATGCGCCAGTTTTTAGTTATCTACATTTGCTGCTCTATCCCTTTTCTTTTTTTTCTACCTTCCTGTAATACCCTTTTAGTTTTGCAAACTTTTGTAATAACCGTCTACTAGCCTGTTTATAAAGAGAATATTCTAATTCTTTTTTATCGTAGAAGCATAAAGTACTTCAAAAGTTGATACAAATGTATCACTGATTATTTGCCTAGGTGCATCTGTAAACTCATCTGCTGTTTCCTCTTCCTGCTGTGATCGGCGCTGTGTCTTCCCAGGTAATCTTGGTAGAATCGGAGAGCGCTGGGCATAAACCGACAGACCGACGGCTCCTTGTGCCACACATTGTTCTTCTTTTTGCTTTGTCTCACAGCGACCCGATGGGGCCTCTTGATTCTTCACATACATTCACGCGGCTGCCGACAGTAGAAGAAGACAATGTAGCACTCCTACAGCCGGAGGACGCCTCGCATGATGGTTCTGAATCGTCATGTCATGACGAAATCTTGGATGGGCTCTTGTCAAGAGTCGGTTATGGCACCTTTCAAAAAAGACTATTGGTAAGCTGCAGCACAACAGCTGCATGTTGTTTGTGCTACTAACAACTTTGCTCCTTTGCCCTGAAGATTATGTGCGGATTTGGATGGCTAGCGGACAACGTAAGCAGCAGGAAGTAACACAGTTGCGATTGAGAGAACTGTCCCTCATGTATTCTTTTTGATGTAGATGTGGCTTCAGGTACATCATCTCCTTCTAAATATTTGGATCGTCTTGCTACCCCCCAGATTCCCTAAAAAGTCATTCAACTGCTATAGAGTGTTGCTATCATCTTACCCAGAGTCCAAGGTAAGCGATAGACATATGCACATGATTCCAGTCGAGTTATCTAAGAGTGTATTATCTTTATAGAGCACTTTGAAGTATCTGACAAATGGGTCGGTCTTGTTTCAAGTGCATTGTTCACCGGCATGACATTCGGCGCCTTTTTTTGGGGCACTTATTCGGATTCGCGAGGACGGAAAATACCATTCACGCTTACATTAGCCATCACGACCGCTTTTGGCTTACTGGCCAGTCTCGCTTTTAGTTTCTGGAGCTTATGCCTCATGCTCTTCTTTTTGGGCTTTGGCGTGGGTGGTAACATGCCCACTGATGGTATGTTCTTTGCCATATGGAGTAGATTCGAGGAATGTTCGGCTAGAAAGATTCTGCGTTTTTAGGTGCACTCTATCTCGAATTCTTACCAAAAGAGTACCACTATCTCTTGACTTTTATGTCTGTCTTCTTTTCTTTTGGTGCAGTGCTGGCCTCTATCCTTGGATACACCATTTTGCCATATACTAGCTGCCCCGAACCGACGGCCGAGGATCCCAACCCACCCTGCGACTTGGCAACCCAAAATTCCGGATGGAGAATTTTGCTTGTATGCGCTGCGCTGACTACATTCGCCATGTTGCTGGTTCGATCTCTCTGGCTTAAGCTGCCGGAAACTCCAAAGTTCCTTTTGAGCCAGGATCGCCACAAGGAAACTATCATCGTGCTGCAAGATATTGCAAGAATTAACGGTGAACATGTTCGCATCGACAGCACTGATCTTCCACGACCTGCAGCAGCTCCGATTTTAGAAGAGGAAGACTTGCGTAGGAGGACTGGCGAAGAACGTCAACGGCAGTGGCAGGATGACGACCAGGAGCCTATGATTACAGCTAACGACGAAAATATCGCCAACAAGATGGTCCAAGATGTTTGCAAAAGCGTGAATACCAGTGCATGGAGTATGCTTTTCAGTCCACGATGGCGAGTTACTACCATTCTGGTGTGGGCTATATGGACATTCACGTCAGTAGCGTACACCATGTTTAACGTGTTTCTGCCAAAATATTTGGAAACGCTCGGTTTCCAAGGAGAGGCTCCTCCGACTCGGAAAGATGTTTACTGGGATTATATGATTTACTCCTTGGCAGGCGTGCCTGGCTCAGTGGTAAGTCTAATACCTTTGAAACCAAGGGAAAAAACAAAATCATTGAAATATGGCTTGCATTAGCTCGCGTCTTACATGATCGAAACATGGCTCGGTCGAAAAGGCACCATGGCAGCATCTGCCTTTGGCTCATCGCTCGCTCTTTTCCTCTTTTCCATCATCCAATCTCGCGTCACCATGCTGCTTTCCTCCTCTGCGGTCTCTTTCCTCGCTACATTGCTTTATGCGGTAATTTACGGCTACACACCAGAAGTATTTGACACGCTCGTCCGCGGCACTGCAGTCGGTACAGCTTCTGGTCTTGGGCGTATAGCTGGTATCATTAGCCCAATCGTCTGCGGCATCCTATTCACAATAGCAGCCGTTTTCCCATTGTATGTCAGCATGGCAGGTTTTGCAATAGTTGGTACCTGTGTCATGCTCTTGCCTTACGAAACCAGGCAGCGATAGACATGCAAACATTATAATCTTTTTTCCTTTCAATTCCCAACATCACCTTATCCTTCGCAGCTTCTTCTCCACCAAATATTTTCGCTAAATTGTACATGTCCTCCTTGCGCGCTCTAGACAAAAGAAAACTTTTTTTATTATTGTTTGCTTCCTCGATGTATCCATCCCAATTGTCGCATTCGCTTGACAACAACAGGCGTTATTGCTGCCGTAAGCGATAATCGTACAGGTAACAGTATAGTCTTGTGGATTCCATAGGCAACGACGAAAAGACTCGTAAACGACGGTTTCTCGTGGTGATGCGATGGTGCTTCGGATGATGACTCGTGCTTCATACCAAACATCCCCTTGATTTTAGACCATACATAATCCTCGGCTTCCATGACTTTATCTGCGCCCTTCACGCTTATAACTGCCATGGTAAGACCAAGGTCGACCACACTTAATGCGAGGTATACGCCAACTCCGACTGGACCATATTTCTTCATAAAGCCCTTGACCTTGCCGCCTGTCTGAGATGCATAATCTCGGCGCGATTGCACAAATGGGTGAGGTCGCAGAATTGTCAATGTCGGCTTTGGATGAGTGATTGTCGCGTAGTACTGTGGTCGTCGGACGCGTACTGTAGAACGCTGTAGAAGCATACGAGAAAAAAAGGAAAGGATGCACAGACGAGCATACCCTGCCGTAACCTGGATTTTTATGCGCCTTCGCAGATTTGCAACTCCTCAATGGTTATGATATCACACGATCAACTTTTTAAGGCAAGTAGACTAGGAAATGAATGTACAGGATGCGCGGGTGACTATAAAAGTATTTTGTGTCTTTTTTTTCGACTATGACTCATCAGCTACGGCAGCGTTGCCAGGCTGATCGCAATTTGGTAAAGGTGTGGGGGTGCAAACAGTCTCAGCATGCAAGTTTTTCGACGTTTCGGTTTTCGACCTGTCGCCCAAAAAGTTGCCATGCAAACGCGCCTATATTTTTTTGTTGTTTCAACTACGCGAAAGAGCGAGGAAATAATGTATCTCTGCCAACTTACGAGTTCTTCTTCGAGCTTGCCTTGCTTCTTGAGCTCCATTCGACGATTCACGAGGTAGCCGACATTCACCATATAGTATACTGTTTGATCGGTGGCAAATGAGTATGTAAAGGCTGCAACGCATGCCAACTCAAGTCACGTTTGTACCTGTTGTGCCTGCAAGAAAGAGAACAGCGGATTTTTGTGCTATATCTGCTAACGAGGAAGGCAAAGGCATGGTTGTAGTAAAAAAGAAAAAATTGTTTCGGTGTGGAGCCTTGACCACCTCACACCACTAAAATCCGGGGTCAACTCCGAGAAATGCCGAGGCGAAAATACTGGATTTTTCCTTGAAGCTTGCGGATGTGAAAAAATAATTGGCGTTTT
>KK100219.1:2327-12543 GCA_000611695.1 Rhizomucor miehei CAU432
CATAAGAATAAGGTATTTATATTAGTTTCATTAAGTTGGTTCTTTGAACATATAGTAGTCCCTTGGTTGCATTCTAATGAATTCTGTTCCATGCAGTGACCATGAATTATTGCGGAGTCGATGTAAGTCCGTCTCCTCCTACTTTTCCACAGGAATGGACTTCTCATACTGCTTAACAAAGGACGTTCAGCTCCCAGTTTCGCTACGAATGTACGTTGAAATCCAGCTTGCAATTGAGAGAAAAGGCATTAATGGACCTTTATCAGATCTAGTCTGGAAGGAGTTCGGGAAACAGATGCCTCAAGGAACAGGTGTGTATGCGGAACGGTTTCCACGTAGGACACTTAAGCTTACGATTACAGAAAAAGTGAGCATGTTGACTACTACGTTACTGTGCAGCTATATGGAGATAATAAGCCGCTTACTGTGCCGGTTCGGACGAGCTACAAAGCCTTCAAAAACCATTACAGGTGATATCGAGATATGTACTATCGTGACAATCTTTCTATCATCTAACGCGGCAGTGCTCTAGTTGGAATGAATGGTTGACGCTGCCAATAAAGTATTGCGACTTGCCAGCCTCTGCACAATGCGCGGTTACGGTATGGACAACCACGGGTCCTCGCAATGTCGTTCCCGTGGGCGGATCGACATTTAAACTTTTCGGGAAGCATTAGTAAGTTCATTAGCTGTGGAAAAGTGAGAGAATGCGAATTTTGAACTCGTTGTTTGTTGATAAGCACGTTGCGAAAAGGACGGCATAAGCTTCATTTGTGGCGAGGTCAAGAAGCGGATGGCAGAGTTGATTCAACCACGCCTAGCAAAGTTAAATCCAACAGTGATATGGATAAACTGGAGAAGGTATGGGAAATTAAGGCTTAACAACATGGTTTATCACATTACTCACAAAGTGCACGTTAGCTTGTCAAGAGATATGATTGCGGCGATATACGACCAGTAGAATGGTTGGACGCAATGGCATTTCGACGGATAGAGCAATTACACAAGGTACATCCTGAAAACAAGACGAATCAGATGTGCGTATGTGTGTATGGATACTAAGGAGCTTAAAACAGAATGCATCGCAGAAAACGACAGAGTTATCATTGTACATAGAACTGCCCAAGTTTGACTTTCCGTTAGTCTTTGGAGAACTGGTAAGCTGATGTACTTCATTTATACATAGTCCAAAATCGATTGACTCTGGAGATTTCTAGGAATATATGCTTCCCGATCCTACCACATCGATATCCAACCAACGGCAACCGACGTCCTCGCAACCAGCAAATACAGCCATAACGAATGCAATGAATCAGCCAATGTATACTGACGTGGAGCTGCAGCGAGCACCGAATGCACATCCAACGGATAACAATCAGCACTATGCCCTCATTCTGGATCCAGATATCTTTCGAGACAATCCTGTCGAGGCAAAGCATCGTCGTCTGGTCCGTAGCCATCGTAACGGCCCACTGGACAGAGATCTCAAACCAAATCCAAAGATAAGAGACGAACTTAATGTGCGTCCGAGCAAATTAAGCGTGGCAGCAAATGACTGACAAAATCATACTAGTCTATCATGTCCTACGCTCCCACAAAGACCTTGACGCCGGAGGAGAAGGATCTCGTCTGGAAGTTTAGATTCTATCTTACGCGCGACAAGAGAGCATTGACAAAATTCTTGAAATGTGTCGTGTGGACCGATCCAACTGAAGTGCGACAGGCAGTGGACCTATTACCATTGTGGGTTGATATTGACGTTGATGATGCCCTGGAACTTCTTGGAAAGGAATTCACAAACCGTGCTGTACGAACATATGCAGTAAATCAGTTGCGAAAAGCTGACGATGATGTAAATTTGATGGGCTATATGTGTATTTCTTTTACATAGCTCACAATTATATGCTAGGATCTACTGCTCTATTTGCTGCAGCTCGTACAAGCGCTCAAGTTTGAGCACATAGTCGACAAAGGTCCGTCTGACTCGTCCCTTGTCCAGTTTCTGATCGATCGAGCCATACGAAATCCAATTCTCGGCAACTATTTGCATTGGTGAGTTTGCATATATATGGAATCCAAGGACAAAATACTTAAGAATCGACAGGTATCTGATGGTCGAGTGCGAGGATAAGGCAGTTGGAAAAATGTATGCCAAGGTGGCGTATCATTACTTCAAGGCTATTCTTGAGGTAAATAAGGCGCCATTTTATCTGCACCTGTATATCATGCTAATGTTCCAAAACCAGGCTCCCAGAGGCCATCAGAGGAGAGAAGTCCTCCGGCAACAAGGAGAGCTCATCCAAACACTCTCAAAATTATCAAAAGAAATCCGTGCCATGAAAGAAATTCGCGTAAAAAAGGTTGAAAAGCTACGAGCAATTTTGGCGGATCCAAAGGGATCCCTCTCAAATATACCCTCTCTTCCTTTACCCCTCGATCCTACAAAGCATGTCTGTCGTATACTACCAGGTGAGAATGCGTATACGGCAGCTATCATTATCATTTTTTCGTCACTAATTCATTTTTCGCAACAACAGAGAAATCTGGTATCTTTAATAGCAATCTTCAGCCTTTAAGATTGACGTTTGTGTGCGATGATAACAGCGAATACCCTGTATGTTCATTTGTAAAGGTCACACATGCTTCGTTCGCTAATTGGCAGATAGGTGATATTCAAAACTGGCGACGATTTGCGCCAAGATCAGCTTGTTATTCAGATCATTACGCTGATGGATAAGTTGCTACGAAAAGAGAATCTGGATCTTAGGTTGACACCTTACAAAGTGCTTGCTACGGGTCCTGAGCACGGCCTCATGCAATTTATTACTTCAAAACCGCTGGCGGCCGTACTTAATGAGCATCAAAACAATATACTGGACTTCTTGCGTCAACATCATCCGGACGCTGGACCAGATGGCATATACGGAATTGATGCTCAAGTGATGGAAACATACATCCGCAGTTGTGGTAAGTTATTTGACATTACTTGATGCTAGGTGCTGGCTGGCTAACTGTGTACATACCTGCATAGCTGGTTACTGTGTAATAACCTATCTCTTGGGAGTTGGTGATCGGCATTTAGATAATCTCTTGCTTTCTCCAGAAGGTGAGAAATTTGCATATCGATATGATCCTTGCATTAAAAACTGACCTGAGTTTTTCCAGGCAACCTTTTCCACGTTGATTTTGGATTCATTCTCGGTCGAGATCCAAAACCATTCCCTCCTCCGATGAAGCTATGCAAAGAAATGATCGAAGCCATGGGTGGAGCCAACTCGCGTCATTACAATAAGTTTAGACAATACTGCTACACTGCTTTTACGACACTCCGTCGAAACGCCAACCTGATTCTGAACTTGTTTGCACTAATGGTGGACGCAAATGTGCCCGATATAAAAATCGAACCCGACAAGGCTGTCATCAAAGTGCAAGAAAAGTTTCGACTCGATCTGTCTGAAGAAGCCGCTATCGCCTACTTTCAGAGCCTTATATCCGAAAGCGTCAATGCCCTGTTTCCGCAAATCATGGAAACTGTGCACAAGTGGGCACAGTACTGGAGAAGTTAAACGCAGCCCCGCAGACATTTTGTGTAACTATCGCCAGTTGTGTGTGACACAACGCTTGCAACTTTTTTTTTCTCTTGCATGTGAAGATCGTGTCATGGCATTGAAACGAGCAGATCAATTCAAAATAAACGGCGCAAAAGCAACAAATGAAGAGGAAAGACGTCTTTTAAAGCGAATATTGAAAGTATTAAAAAGTTTGTTTCAGTACATCAGCTTGTTCCTAAGATGGACACGTTGTTTGTTCCTGGGGAACCGGGTATGCAAGATATGCAATTGAGGTTTTCTGAATAACGAGTATAACGTAAAGAGAAATAATTAACAAATTGTTTTTAAGGAGTGTTTGGGAAACCCGCCTTTGGTAGATTTCATTATGTTTGAATTGAGTGTTCTCGTCGCAGGGTAGAGAGGGTCAATATACACGGAAGTCCGTTTAGTCAGCTTGAATCCGAGAGGCACTGCATAAAGCTGTTTCTCTGTAGCCTTTTTTCCTTTTTTTCACAGTTCATTTTTGCTTTTACTGTAGAGCTCGATAGAATGGTGCTTAAGACAAAGCTGACAGAGATGCTGGGCATCCAGCACCCCATTGTACAAGGTAACTGCAACAGGCAATGGTTCCCCATGCCAATGCCCTGACCCTTTCGTCTCTCCAAAGGCGGTATGCAGTATGTTGGCACTGCAGAAATGGCCTCTGCCGTTTCGAACGCAGGAGCTCTCGGTATCCTTACTGCTTTGACACAGCCCACTCCTGAAGCTTTGCGTGCTGAAATCCGTCGTTGCCGCACAATGACAAAGAACCCATTCGGCGTCAACTTAACCTTTTTGCCCGCCATCACACCTCCACCTTACGAAGAATATGCCAAGGTGATTATTGAGGAAGGTATCAAGGTTGTTGAGACTGCTGGCAACAACCGTAAGTTGAGAAAGAAAAAGAACGGACTGGACGGGCCATAACAATTTTACTGACAATGATAATTCGGCGCAGCTGGCAAGTACATTAAAATGTTCAAGGAAGCCGGTATCATAGTTTTGCACAAGTGCACTGCAATTCGCCACGCTCTCTCTGCACAGAAGCTCGGTGTTGATATCATTTCCATGGACGGTTTTGAATGCGCTGGTCACCCTGGTGAAGACGACATTGGTGGCCTCATTTTGCTCGCAAAGTCAGCGCAGGCGCTGTCTATCCCTTACATTGCCTCGGGCGGTTTCGGTGATGGCCGGGGCCTGGCTGCTGCCTTGGCTCTCGGTGCTGAAGGTGTCAATATGGGCACCCGATTCATGTGCACTCAAGAATCTCCTATCCATCACAATATCAAGGAAGCTATTGTCAAGGCTGACGAGCGGTCAACTGCCCTTGTTTTCCGCCCCTTCCGCAACACTTCGCGTATCTTCAAGAACTCGATTGCACGTGAAGTCAACAAGCGCGAAAAGAATCCAAATGTCAAGTTTGAAGATGTACGAGAACTCGTGGCCGGTGCTCGTGGCCGTCAGGTTTACACCACTGGTGACCCAGAGTTTGGTGTATGGACCGCCGGTCAAGTCTGCGGTCTCATCAATGATATCCCCACGTGCAAGGAATTGGTGAGCCGCATGGTAGCTGAAGCTGAAGACATTATCACCAAGCGATTAAGCCCCATTGTGCAAAAGAGCAAGTTGTAAACTATTTTTGTTACATATTATTATTAAACTGGAAAGAAAAAGGAAAGAAGAAAAGAGGCTGCGTAAGAGTAAACTACTGGATTACTATGTTTTAACACGGACAATACTCTTCCATGTGCTTTCACGTTGTGATTGGCGTTGTGAGCTCCATCGTTTCTTTTTGTTGTTTGACGGCGCGTTGGGATCATTGGTTTCGTTGATGGTTGAATATCGGACACTCGACACTGTGCGGCTACGCACCGATGGTTCTGGTGATTGTGCACGAGTACCTTGGGAAGCAACGGTTGCGCTAGACGACGATACAGTTTCTCGAATGTAAAATGGTTGGGGAGTGCTAGTAGTTGTGGATGTCGATGATAATTCGATAGTGCTGCTTCTCGTTGAAGAGACCGAAGTATCGATGCTAAGTGGATAATGTATTTCTTGCTGTTGATCGTTTGGTTTACGGCAACAAAGCATGGCTGTGCGCATCCATCTGCGTCGTCTAGTCGACAGCCATCCTTTCTCTTTTCGATTAAACACTGACCAAAGGACAGTGCCGTATGTCCAGCCGAGCTCGTCCGTCTTTTCATTCAATTCAAGCCGCCATTCAGAATCCACCCACATCCAAGTCCAGGTTGCAAGAGAAGCTGTCTGAATATTTTCCGGTAACATAAATTGTGATTTGGGAAGCACTGCCTTTTTTGATGCATCTGCCCAAGGTGCTCTTTCAAAAGGAAAAGTTGCTGTCCTCCATCCTGCGAACGGCCATGAGCGCTAGACAGAAACACACGAGTCAGCAGGGATATATAAGAACCTTGTTCTTTTCTTCATTTACTAAAAACCTGATTTTCGTAAATGACAAACTCGAATTCTGCTTGCTGGATGGAACCTTGCTGCATAATGCTTCGTTGGAAATCCTCGACACGCTGCAATAATGAGATTTTACGATCCAGTGCATCTTCAACAGAAGTTTCCAGTGGTCCAATAAAGATGCCGAGTAACAATGATTGGACAAAGGACCCGGGTATGAATCTGCGTACCGCACAGACCGCAGGGTGATTCCATGTCAAGATTGTCAAGCCGAGCACCAGTGCAATCAAGTTGGTTGAAAGTACTTGGTGAGCAGTGACCCATCCCAAATACATGTATATGAGAATGATGAACGTACGTCGTGCGTCTTGTCGAAAGTAGCGAAAGAGTAGCTGCTCGATATTGTCGATAAAGTCAAGCGTCTCCAGAACCTGCTGTAGACGCTCTTGCTCACTTCCTTCCCGTCGTGGCCGGGATCCAAAATAGATAGTGCCCAGTATTGGAAGTAACGGTGAGGCATAGACAAGAGCTATCCGCGGCCACAAGCAAACGAGGCACCAGGCCGTCAGTGCAAGGTACGAATGTAGCTGATTAGGTGAGGACCAAGTGCATACAAGCTGAAATGACTTGACAAGACGAGGTAGTGCAACTATGCGTGCTAGGCAACGAAGTGACACTGCCTGCTCTGTTGGTTTTGGTGTTGGCTCAGAGTGCAAGGTGGCCTGCATTTGCACCGAGAGGAATTGTTTATTGTAAGGTTGACGACGACGCTAAATTATTGTATATATTGTCAGCAGTAGTAGCAGCCTTTTTATGAAGATCGATACGTTGTACAACGAGCCCAGAGCATGCCAACTTTCCCATGTTAGAAAACTTGTCTTTGGGGAGCGTCGTATCTCACGATCCGACCTATCTATGTATGCTGCTCACGGACTCCCTCGGGCATTCTTGGTATATTAGAAGGGGTTAGTCACCCACGGGTTCCTGTTGTCAATATAGAGCGTTTTAGCAGAAAGGAGCGCGTGCTCGGGTACCAGTTTGTAGCTAAGGTGGAAATACAGCTATAAGTCCAGACTTAATGACCAGTAACGTCATTCCCTTGATGTTATTCCTTTCATCTGCACCTGCAAAAAGGTTCCGTTTTGTAATGGAAGCTGTCCCCAAAGGGACAGTATTCATTTTCCATTTTTCGCACTTCAATTGTGTAACCTGGATCGAAGCCAGGCAGGTTTGCCCACGATTTTGCGACTTGACACAGAGCCTGAGCAAAGGATGAGAATTGAAGATAATTAGATACACATTTGATGCATTTTACCTACAGCATCCTACAGAGATCTAGTAACGTCTTGATCGTTGCACAAGATGACCTGCGTTATCAAAATGTTATATCCGAGTCTGTGCATCCGTCAACCCAACACGCAAATTTTATAAAGCGTTAGGAAAGCTTTGGGTGTGGTTGGTAGTATCACCAAGACCATAGACTTACCCTTGCAGCAATAGAACGTAGTAGAGTTTATTAATTAGTAGCAGCGCATTGTTTGCCAATTTGCAAACCGGTTCTACTAGAGTCCATCCCTCGACAACAACCTGTAGCAGACGTAGAATACAATGGTGTAAAGAGTAGTGAGCGTGACATCTTACAGAGTCTACGTTATAGTTGATATATAGTGCCCAATAGGATCAAAGTTGTCTCCGTGTATATTCTAAGTTGATGTTGGATTTAAATATGTTCATGTTCATGGTCTGATCAGGCGAGCTGTTTCTGCTTTTGCAAGTAACGCGAGGTCCATATACAATTTTTTTCATTGTGTATTTGAGACATATAAATGAGCATCAGAGAATACTCGATTTCGAAAAGAAAAATCATGTGATCAAAGCTTTGCCTGCAGGACAAAGTTGAGCCACAATTTTTCAGGCATGGCATCTCATCAGAAAAAAACTGCCGCTCAAAATTTTTGTTTTTCAAATCAGCTCCAGGCCAGGGCCAACTTCTTCTCACCGCCTGCCAAACGTCATGGCTCCCCACATTGACACTGGAAAGCACTCTGAATCCGGCACAGCTCGTTTCTTGGGTAGCGCAAGCTCCGGCATTCTCGAACTTCTTTTGTTCCACCCCGTCGACACCGTCGCCAAGCGTCTCATGAGCAACCAGTCTCGAGTATGTGTCCTGTCCCCAACGATAAAGACCTACTGGAAAGCTGATAAATAACATTTTTAGATTTTTGGTGGAGGCTTGAGCATGGCCGAAAGCAAGGCTATTCTGAACAAGGTTGTCTTCAAGGTGAGTTTTCGTATACTTTAAAATTTTTGGACATTTTTAGCAGTATTTGACGGTTCCTGGTTTCCATGACAGGATGCTGCTTCTGCACCTTTCCTCAAGAAATATGCGTCCCTTTTCCCCGGTCTTGGTTTCGCTGCAGGTTATAAGGTCGCGCAGCGTGTCTACAAGTTTGGCGGTCAGCCTTTCGTCAAGGACTATCTCAACAACAACCACAAGGATCTCTTTATCAATGCTTTCGGCGAAAAGACTGGCAAGACCATCATGCATGCGACTGCTGGCAGGTAAATGATGTCGCAAGGAATGTGATGGAGTTCAAAAGTTACTCACTGGCATTAAAAAAGTCTGGTCGGCATTGGTGAGATTGCTCTTTTGCCACTTGATGTTTTGAAGATCAAGCGTCAGACCAACCCTGAAGCTTTCCGTGGCCGTGGTTTCTTCACCATCATCAAGGATGAAGGCATGGGCTTGTATCGGTAAGTTTGCTGTGGAATTTTGGTAGGAAGACGACAGAGACTCATGGCGAAATGATATAAAGTGGTGCTGGCTGGACTGCTGCCCGCAACGCTCCTGGTTCATTCGCCCTCTTTGGAGGCTCTGCCTTTGTCAAGGAATACATCTTTGGTCTTCAAGACTACAACAAGGCCACCTTCTTCCAAAACTTCTGCGCGTCGATTGGTGGTGCAGTTGCTTCCATTACCGTTGCTGCTCCTCTCGATGTCGTCAAGACCCGTATCCAGAACCGTAACTTTGAGAACCCCGAATCCGGCTTGAACATTGTCAAGGACCTCATCAAGAAGGAAGGTTTCAGTGGCTTCTTCAAGGGATTGACTCCTAAGATTCTTGTGGTATGTATCAATGGCTAAAAGGGAAGAGGCTTGATAGAACGTGATTACTCAATGGACTGTTATAGGTTGGACCCAAGTTGATCTTCAGCTTCACCGTTGCTCAGCAACTTATTCCCATCTTCCACCGCATGCTGGACGAACCCAAGGCATAAAACGTTTAGATGGTTTAAAATCATTAACGTTTTCATTTGATTGGTTGCTTATTGCATTACTTCTTTTTTCCCTTTCCCTGGAGATGCACCCCTCTCTCCTTAAACGATTCATCTATATTACTTGTAACATATGTTTGGCTGCAGTGTAAAGGAGTAACGTAAAAAAGTAAAAAAGTTTAGTACTACTCAAACGGCGCATTGTCCGTGTTTGGCAACTGCATAGTGAGTCACAGGTCCATCAAAAACTTACTGTAAGCCCCTGGCACACAGACTTGATGGAATCACTCACCATCGTGTGTAACAGGTTTTTTCATTGGTTACCAAACGTTAGCTGCTGCTAATACCTTGGCGACATTACATCATCTAGCATCAGTTAGGGTAGTGTATCTGGGTGTAACAAAACGTGTTGTGGCGGAAACCAATCAATTTTGGTCTAACCATCTTTTCAGGAACGGAAAAAATAGGCTGCCCTATTTCCGAGGAATAGGAAAAAAAGCTTTTACCCTGCAACTGTCGGAATCAATTTACAGAATTGACATTCGTCTGTGCTTGTTCCAGATAGGCAACCTTTAATACATAATCGGCTACTGTAAGCCAGAGGGAGATGGATACTCAATTTAGTCTACGCCAGACACTTTTTCTATATGTTGGTGTTGATCGTAATGAATGTAAAGACGAGATGTAGTAATTGCGGCGCGGTCAAGGTTATCTATATTAAACTTCTAGAATATTCACAAGCTACATATGCTTATTTGTCACTTTGTAACTGTCTAAATAACAACTCCCATAGAATTCAAGTGAACGTTATTGATCCCTTACAGCCTGAGACTAGTTGGTTTCTACTACCCCTAGCATATTCAATTGTCAGGCTAGCTATGCTTGGAAGAGTGGCGTGATGCTGCAGCTAATTGACTAAAAGCTACA
>KK100219.1:23572-37749 GCA_000611695.1 Rhizomucor miehei CAU432
TGCTACCGCAACAGGTTATGGAATGTTACTCAAAGCTTAAACGGAATAGTGACAAATTTTCCCCTTCACATGGCTGCTTAGCAATGCTTCTAAAATACATGCTGACAAGAACTTTGGCATAGTTGTTAGCAAGCTGCGTATTACATATGCTCAAAGATTATGCTGACAAATGAACAAAGCAAAGTGCTCAGCAACATATTCTTGACTCATCCTTTTATTTAACATAGAGTGAATGGATGGTTAATGCTATTTTTTACAACGGAGGAATACACTCTTTTTTTTAGAAACGTGCGATGACAAAAGAAATAGTGAGCACTGTTTTTTTATGAACGCTATATTTTAAATAAATGCGATACAATGCAGTGAATGTACAATGACTTGGGATGAAAGCAGTGGGTTATTTAAACATCGATTGCTTGGCGTAATCTAGCGAGGATATCCTCCAATTGAGCCAGTTCATCCTCATCTTGACTATCTTGCCTCGATGTTGATCGTTGATAAGTGACACGGACATTGATGGGGTTTTGAGATTGGTATCGGGGACGGTCGGTTTGGGACGATAAAGAACACAAGGCATTATTTTCGAGGTTTCTTGATACATCATCACCCAAGATGGCAGCGATCTCTCGTTCCATACGTGTCTTGTAATCGTCTTCGTCTTGTGGGATTGTTGGCGGCGGCAAGTTTTCAATTTCCAGTTTACTGCTAGCGTCCTCTTCATCGTCTTCGTCAAATTCAAACTTGCGCATGCTAGTTGATGCATGCATTTGACCTTGAGCACTTTTCAGAGATCCAACCAGTCGCCTCTTGCCTTTCGATGCGGAGGGTGAAGAAGAAGATGATACACTCGAGTCATTGTCATTTGTAAGGTCCACCATAGGCGTGATACTGAAGTCGATAGCAGACGGTAGCACTTCACTGTCGCTTTCACTGAAAGAATCATCTGCAAATGGCGCCGGTTCGATTGATTCTGTTCTGTCAAGAGACATCTTTTGAAACGTGCTGACCATCATACTCTTTGCAAATCGCACTCGCTTCGGCTCTTTTCTCCGTTCCTGCGGTGTTGATTCTGAGCGTTGAAGATGTTTGTGGTTTGGTTTCGATGATCTAGTAACATTTTGAGGGGTCCGAGTAATGTTGATGGTGGAATCCACCGAGCGCGTCCTTCGTATAGGCATATCCGCCTTTCGCTTCCTCGGGGTTGGTCGTCGCTGTGAACGAGAGGCTATCATGAGCTTGATCTCTTGTTCTGACGGGGCTTCTTGAGGAAAGTCAAAGATATCAAATCCATCGTCAGCCGTGGCCTCTGACTCTTCTTTCTGTGATGGTTCTGCGGGAAAATCGGATATATCAAATGCATTATCCTTTTCTGATGGATCATTGACAGTAGTATTTGCTGATTGCCTCGACTTCTTTTCGGGTGGCTCTGCCGGAAATTCGAATATATCAAATGTATCATTGCCTACATCCATTATGCTGTCGATAGGATCATTCGCTGTCGTTGATGTTGAGTCCAGCACATTTGTTAAGAGCATGACTTGAGAAATATCCAGTGTACTGTTATTTGAAATGTCGTTTGAAGGCATGTCTTGAGGGAGATCGAGTACACTGCTGCTGGACGATTCTTCCGGAGGTATATCTTGAATAGTATCACGTACATTATCACTTGGTTTCGTTACATTATCAGCAATAGTTACTATTGCCTCTGTCGAGTTCAAACTTTGGATTTGTGAACCTTTATCCTCATCTTCTTTGTCGTTGACGATATCCACGCAGTTATTGTTGTCGTTAACAAGAACCGTCTTTGGTATTTGCTCTGCTACAAACGTCTTTGACGATTGTGGATCTTCTGTCGATGTAGTATTTGGCGCATCTAGCGGCTCTTGAGGAGTTATATCGAGAGTTTCTATTGTTTCTGAGCTTTCGATAGTGTTGGGTATATGAGGTGCGGTATATGTCAGTGTCGACTGCTCTTTGACAATCGTATTTGAAAGCCCTTGTAGGCCGGTCTGCATGGTTTCAAACTGTGTTTTCGAGTTCACGTTGACAGTTGTAGTCATAAGCTTCTGAACCGCGCGTGAGTTGTCGGCATTACTCGGTGTCAACGGCGCGTTTGTCACATTGCTTTGACGATTAGGTCGAAATCCATCATCGTCCGAGTCACTGTCACCGTCAGATCCCAGCGGTGCACAGCGGAATCGTACTTTTCGCTTGTATGTTATAGTAGGTCGACGCCGGTATGCCAATTGTGTGAACATTCCTTGTGCGAGTTTTTTTTCCAGGTACGCGGTGTCGCGGTGAAGAAAGAGTGCCTTCCCAAATTGGGCGTCACCAAATTTTGAACAGTAAGATCCAGTATACTGGTTTTTTCCGTGATGTTTGCGCATGCTCCGAATGCAATTCGCGGCGAATACAAAACCCAGTTTGCACTTTACAAATTAGATTTTGCTCGCCACGAAAAACATTTCAGGTATACGCGAAAACATCACTTAAATCAGTAAAGGCTTTCGTTTTACATACCTATTGTATCCCGTTGGAGGGGACCGATGGTGCACATTCAGTTCGTGGCACATGGTAGGTTGAAAGTTCAGCAGTGTTTGATTGACTGTTTGTGCTCGAGATAAAGGGTGGCAGAGTTCTTTGTGCAACCATTCTGCTAACGCCGCCCAGAGCTATGCACCTAGCCGCCTCAGCATCTCGGTTCATCGTATTGATACCTGGACTGTATCGAGGGCATTGGTTGTTTAAGCATAAAGAGCTCCCGTTGACAGAGACCAGTTTTTCTTTGCCTTTCACAGTTTTGTAGCGTTTTTGACGGACAACGGGTGAAAAGCAGACGGAACAAGTCTGAGACGTGCCATGCTCGTCTGTCATCGCCACTGGAACGCGTACAAATCCAGTACATCATCCGAGGAGTGCAACCTTGCTTTTTGTCCTTCTTCCGCAGCTTCTTACAATTTCCTGTTTATGACAATCAACACAAATTTGCTACAGTTTATGCAATAATTGGAATAAAAAAGACTATTATATCTATGACCTAGGCTGCCCATTCTCATTGAGAAGAGGCCGGTCGTCGCTCGGACTTCCGGTATCGTGATCTGCTTCGTCTTCTTCAGAATGCCACAGAACCGTAAATTCATATCCTCCTGGTCTGTCAGGATGTGACCTTCCTTCATCGTCTGTAGGCAAAGATGGTGGACGCCAGTTGTTACGTCTATGTAGATACAATCCAGTTGCTAATGTGAGGATGGCTGCACTGCCGACAAACGCGTAAATTGCAGTGCTCGCGCCGCCGCTCTTTTCATCCGAAGTTGCTTGGCCGGCTGGTTCGACGTTATCTTCTTCTGCCCCTCCTGTTTCGGACGGTGAAGAGGTGGTAGATTGTACCTCGGAACTGCTGGTAGAAGATGTGACTGGTTTAACTCGGGTTGGTCTGGGTGGAATATGGTCGCTTTCAGTGGTGCTGCTACTGGCAGTAGATGGAGTGGAGGTTGTATGATGACCTTTCTGAGTGGCTGTTGGTGTCGAATGGCTTGCCAAGGGGGATTGCATAGGCTCGCCTTTGAAGTCTGGATCCTGCTCGCCCCAAAGCGTCAGAGTCCAGTTGACCAAGCTACCTTTTGCATCTGGATGGCTCATATCGTAAACAAGCAGAGTCCATTCGCCAACAGGATTTTCTTCCCAGTGCTTGACACTCATAAACTTCCAGTTACGGATGCCGTCTGGACTGCTATCGGCGGGCCGAAGGGTGGCAAGCTCGGATTCGACCTTGTTGGGGCTCTGAAGCGTGATAACAATATCGCCGCGGCGTTGATGTTCAATGTTGACGGTTGCTGTAACATGTTCCAGGCGCATCAAGCCGGCATCCTTAACCATCTTTTGAGTCACCTGGATAGAGCTCTGCAATGCAACCTTCTTGCCTCCAGAAGAGTCTGGGATCGGTTGCTTGGAGGTGGCAACAGGCAATTCAATGTGTGTTTGTTTGTTGACAAGTTTGAAAGTCTTCGCTGCTTCGACGATAGCATATGCATCCAACTTTCCATAGCCAAACTTGTGGTTGTAAAGTCTACCAGAAGGCAGCTTTTTCCAGTCATCGTCGTCTGTGCTGATGGGTATGGCTGTCTGCACGCAAAGGTGTTGTAAGTCGCGCCATGTAAGCTCTGGACGGACCGAAAGTACTAAGGCGAATACACCGGCTGCACTTGGTGCTGCAGCTGATGTACCACCGTGTCTATCGGAACAATCCTCTTCACCCACGTCGGTCGTGTACTGTTACAAAGATATACATTAAGACCATGTTCCCAATCTCCCAATACCCAAACCAACTTACAATATATTGACCACCTCCACTAGAGTATGTCACAACCATCTGCGCAGAACAACTCTCGGAGTACGGTGGATGAGCATTGTTATGGTCTATAGCACCAACAGTAATAGTATAGATGCTGTTTGTGTAGCCATCAAAGTTGCAGTTATCGCCCGACACTGCACCGTTTCCAGTTGCAAAGACATAGATGGAGCCTTTGCCGCCGCGACCATTCTCAATACCGTTCAAGAAGGCATCAGCTAGTATACCCTCCGGCGCTTCCATGGTTTCGCCATTGTCAGGTGGGCCCCAAGAGCATGAAAAAATATCGTTCTCTTGGTACTTGTAATTGAGAGCAGCTGCCTCGTCTGCATCCGTAATTTCGCCGGACAGTATCCGAACACCTGTTAATGTCCAGTAAGTAACCATGCATACAACCTCTTGCTAGACTATCTTCTTACCAGCTACTTTGGCGTTGTGTGCGATACCAATGCCGCAAACATCGTTCTTTAGAGCAGCAATTTGTCCGGCACAGCGTGTACCGTGCGTATCATCAAACAGCTTGGGTTTTGGCAGATCGACATGGTCATTGAAATCGTAGGAACCAGCTGCGTACTTTTTTAAATATCGTGTTAGCTTTTCATATCCTGAAGCATTACTTTCCTTCGAGTCCTTACAAAGTTTTCTGCCAAATCGCGACTCTCATAATCCAGACCATCATCCAGAATAGCCACAATAGATCCGTTCCCGGTGATACCTACGGTTTTGATAGTTTATAATGTGTATATTCCAAGCTGCATACGTGGCAGAGTTTCATACCTTGGCTCCAAACTCCCGTTACATTGATATCGTTTCCCACATTGTCTTGGTTGATCTGGTAAGCAAATAAGCAATTCCAATTGCCATATATGGATCTACAACGATCTTACCAAGTGCCACTGTTTGAAAAATCCAGGATCCTTTATACCAAGGGTCTTTTGCACTTCTTGGAACCTTTGTACACCCTCGTTGATCTCTACAAAAGGCGGCTCTCTACTCTGTAGTTCAGGCAAAACGCCTCGCTTGTATCGTCTCCTTGGTATCTGCGGATCGATCCGATTAACGAGATCCCACTGCTGCTGCTCTTCGTCTCGTTTATTCAGTCGCTGCTCTTTGTGTGCCTTAAAGGCTTCCAAAACAGGGTCGTTCTCGTGTTCGCTTCTCTTCAGAGGCTCTGGTGCGCTAACCCAGTAGTATGACTTGAGTTCGCCCACAGGCCCTTCCATTCGGACATTCAGTGTCCTAGCGACCGTTTCTGCTACATCTTCTTGGGAATATATATCGTTCGATCGAGGGATGTGAAGGGTATAGTACCGCCGACCAGGCTCTCGTTTCAGTGGTCGATTACTTGACGCTACCAAGGTAGCTAATGCAATGATGGTTATTGCAACCAATAAGGCATGGTGCTTCATTGCCGGTAAAAGGGTTCAAGGAGAAGTCAAGGCTGTGCCTGGATCACCGCCGGCTTTAACAAGGCGGAGAAACCGGCAGATGATCTGCTTTGCTTGGCAACGGATTTTGACTTTTCTTGGATACGTCCTGACAGTGCCCCACTCCCTGCTTGTTGCTAATATTATCTGCATAACCATCTCAAATAGAAATATCTTCACTGGCCATAATCGAAATATGAGCTCTTAAATAAATAGTGCTGTAAGAGTACTGGACACTTCAACAACTATTTTACCGCGTAATTGTTGCCTGGCAAATGAGTCATATTCATTGTTGAAAGCGGGTAACAATTCTGCTCAGAAAAATCACGATTTTGCATGATTTTGAAGCACGACTACTCTACCTCAGGATCTTTACAGGATAAAGCTAGTACTTTGTAGTAAAACCGAATTCTATTTGCATAAAGCCATCTTTTCTTGTAGGAATCCGGCATGTTAATTGTAGAGCAGACAAAACTATGTAGTGCTAACAATTACAGGACGCTACAAACTAGCACGAATATAATCTCACTTTTTTCCATAGTAGCTCATATCAATGATTATGCTTTGGCAATATGTCTTTGCTGTAGCGGTATCATATCTGCTTTTTGATAAGACTGTATTGATAGGTGTAATGTACAAGTTTGTAAGCTAACTTGATAGGGATCCCGTCCATACATTGGTTTCTGTTAGTATGCAATATTTAAAGCCATCAAACAACTCTAAATTGAGGCACTCATCTCAAATTAGAATCTCGAACCATCTGCACAGTATTTGATTATTTGCAACTATTGCAGCTATCTACATACTTTCAGAAAGAGTATATAGGCATTTTAAATGGAAGAGTTTGGTGTATCGATGGCGACATGAAAATTTTTATGCGTTTGTGGCATTGTTCGGGATCGACTCTGTCCAACATGGCAGAACAGCAGAAAAAGAAAAAGCCGTCGTCACTGAAGTTCACAAAACCCATTTTCGACTTTGATCTGCACCCCAGCAAAGATCTTGTTATAACAGGATTGCTGTCAGGAAGAGTCTATTGGTGAGCACGGGAATTGTCAATGACTTTATCAATACAGACGAACTGAATAGTGATCGATCCAGCCATCGCTATGGACTCGAAAGTCACCAGGAACTTTGGAACAATAAGCCCTTCAAAAAGTCTTGCCGCGGCGTTGAGATCGCACCGAATGCTTCCAGTAAGCTTTAAACCTTCTTACTATATCCAAATGATGCTAAAAGACGCTCTCGTTTCCATGCAGCCATCTACAGTATATCAAAAGACAAGGCAATTTGCACACTAGACCTCGAGACAGGCAAAGTAATTCGTCAAAAACAAGATACCCATGAGTGAGTATGAACAATGGATGAGTATTTATATCGAATTGTTTTACAGACTAATCATTTGCAGACATCCGCTTAATGCGCTCTTGTGCTTGAATGAGAATATGCTGGCTACAGGTGATGATCAGGGTGTTATTAAGGTGAGCTACTACAAAATAGTCATTCAAAAGTAAGAACAGCGTTTAATTAATACTTTAAAATGAAGCTTTGGGATACTCGAAAAGACAAGGCTGTGATGGAATATCGAGAGCATGAGGATTTCATTTCACAAATGCTTTTCAGAGAGGAAAAGAGAACTTTGTTGGCAGTAGGGTAAGAATCAGTGCTCTTTAACGCAATTTAAGCGTCACTCTAAACTTAAATCTTTCAGCGGCGATGGATATTTGTCTACATGGGATATTCGTAAACCGGACGTAGCAGCCATGTCTGACCACATGGAAGATGAACTCTTGTCGGTTGCTCTTGTGAAGGTAAAACACGACCATGATACACTCTAAGCATGGTTCCATCTTACACTATCGACTTTTATAGGATGGACGAAATGCAGTCGTAGGATCACAAGATGGTATCTTGAGTATATGGAACTGGGATGATTGGGGCGACTACAAGACTCGGTTCTTGGGTCATCCAAATTCAATCGAAACAATCTGCAAGATTGATGAAGATACTATATGCACAGGCAGCGGTGATGGTCTTATTCGGTAATTAATGTGAACAGTAGAAGTGTGACAAGTAACCTGGAGTACTGATGTTTTGCTATTTAGTGTGGTGAGCATTATGCCCAACAAATTCTTGGGTGTTATCGGTGACCACGGCGAGGAAATGCCTATCGAACACATTCAATTGACACACGACAACAATACATGCTCAGCTCCGGTCACGATGAGTCTTTGCGATTCTGGGATGTTGGATTTCTATTTGAAGAAGGAGATGATGAGGAGGATGAGCAAGAAGATAAGCCTGAAAAGAACGATTTTATTGTTAGCGACGAGGAAGATAATGGGCAATTCAAGATTGGCCAAGTAAAGCCTAGTCAGGAAGATTATGATGACGAAGGCGATAGCCAAGATAGCGACAGTGAGGAAGACGAGGAACTCGCAATTGGAAAGGAAAATGAAGAAGAAGAAGAAATGATGATGATGATGATGATGATGATGATGATGATGATAGCAGCGACGAAGATCTTGAAAAGAACAGGCCAATAAAGCGTCAAAAAAAAGCTCAGTTGTAAGCCAACGTATATACAACAAGCCATGCATTTTCTCTGTTTCTATAGGAAGTTATCTGGCATACGAGGAAGTGTTCACCATTATTTTTGATGCACTCCTTTTCAGCTGATTTGGAAACTGAAATGTAATGGAATCTTTTCGCTTTATCCTGTTATGGACGCCACCTTCCTCTTTTCCCGCGCTCTTGGTACGCATTACATATTTGTTATCTTTATTTTTCAAGGACTCAAGGTTAAATCTAAGGAGAAGTATACGCATGACACTCCAAGCTATCACCAAGTTTTGCAACTTGAGATTTAGCAGACGACTAACTAGACTTTCGCGACATAGAAAGCGCGATCAGACATTTCAGTTGATTATTTTGCTCGATATGTTTCTAAAACTCCTTTCCCGACGTGGGTTTGATGTTTTAAACATATACAGTTGTTTGTTTTTGACCGATCTGGATACAATGAAGTAGCATGGTGGGAAAAGTTGATATGCAACCTTTTAATACTAGATTCTTTATCAACAGTATCCCTGCATTTGTATTAGCGGCTTGAAATATGCTCCCATATTAATACATTCATTCTATTACTCTCATATGCTATCAGAGGCCGATGCACTATTCATGTTATTCGCATTCGCTCGTATCCATTTGTACAAACAAGCGCGAATACCAGTAAGGATTTGGATCACGAATCTTGGACGACGACTCAGTGAATGAGAAGTTCGATTTGACAATGACGAAATTTCCTTTGTGATTATGTGGCGGACACGCAAATCTCTCTTATCGATTGGTACATACAAGCAGCTATTTTGCTGGTTATGACACGAGGTCTGGACTATCTGCTGCCAGTACCCTACATCGAAAAGGAAATCCTGCCAGTGTACATTGCTTTTCATGTATTCTGGTCCCTAACAGAGATATAGATTTCGTAGGAGGATGAAACTGCGCAGCAATTTGCAATACATGCCGAAGTATTTGCAAAGGATCAAGAACGGCACCCAACAAGGACAGTACCGAGGATATCCGCTACGATTCATTGAAGCGGCGGGAAAAAGCAAAGCAAGGTATCAAGAGCTCAGCAAAGGACCCAAAGTGCTGGACAAACCGTTTTCGTCGAGCGTGCAAAATTGTCGATGGAGGATCTGAAGGATTCTACCTCTCAAAAGATGGAGTCCCAGTATCATATAGAAGCTCTGTCGAAGGGCGAAACTGACGAACGTGCTGCAGAATGGATCTACCAAAGCGCCCGAACCTATTAAGTACATAGTGAACGACTCTGTTTGAGTGAATGCTACAAAAAACAGGGTAGACCTACGTACAATGTTTTCCTTCGCTGCAATTGGTAAGTCTAATTTCAAAACCTTGACTGAAGGCTCAGTAGTCCGTAAGGTTTTATATTCACAAATTTGTTTATTATCTCATAGACATGAATATTCGCTTCGAGCTTCATCAACTCTGCCACTATGTCTGCTTGGTACTGCAACGTGGCCAAGGGCTCAAATACCCATCCATATCTGATTATCCGATCTGAACCTTATCCGAAAATCTCGAATATAGCTGGGTATATCACGGAGAACCTAGCAATTATTTTGCAGGCACCGAACGAAAGAGCACAGAACGTGATACATTGATAGAAATTGTTAAATGCTGCCAAGAATACCCGTTTGCTGTTAAAGAGTTATGCGCAGAACCAAGGAACCTGTGGTTGGCGGCCGTTAGCACTACAAGGATGAAATTTCAATGATAGGACTCGCTGAGAAAGTCCACAGCAAATGTCGTTAAGCGTTTGTTTGCATCCCTTCCCACACCGCCCCGAACATGTTAATAACGCCTAAGAGATCAAATGTACCTTTCTGCCACTTGTAAACGACGGTTAATTACTTCCTTTGTGTCTCATAGTTGTAGCACGCGAAGATGAAGCAGTCTCATCTTTCGATCATCCGTATCAACTTGATCAAACTAGATGTTCCATATTTTTGAACGTATAAGTAGCAAACCATCCATATGCTATAAAGTACTAAGCTTATTTTGTGCAATTATATTGAGTCTTCTAATACATTACTGTAACTACAATAGGGGTATCGTGCAGATAACTAAAAATGAAATCCATGCCCGGCTATCTCAATTGGTAACATTAGTAGGTCGATGGAGCTGAGAGATCTCAGTAACCAATGTGGTTGTTATGCATCAATATTACTCAACCAAGTAGCAGCGAACTTATAAAACGCGCCATAAAAATACTTTATATACTAGTCTAGGCATATATATATTAGTAGAGGTTATCATTAATAATAATATTTTAAAAACATCATGGGATATGAATCAACAAGAAAGGCCACGTGATCTGGCCGTTGAATCCACGGAGGCTATATGTAATTCCTAAAAGAACGAAAAGCAAGAAGCCCGGCTAGCTCAATCGGTAGAGCGTGAGACTCTTAATCTCAAGGTTGGGGGTTCGAGCCCCCCGTCGGGCTAGTTGGTGGACAACCTTCAAAGGTTGAACCTTTTTAGTGTTTTTCTATTTTTGGGTTAAGAGGTATTATTTTCAACTTCGACAATGTGAACGATTTCATTTTGGGAACCGTGTGTAGTAATTACGTATAGGTCGTAGCATTTTGCTGGGAACAATTTCGGTCTTGGTTTAGTAGTTATCGCTGGCATTAGCTCGATAACCTTTTAGCCGCATCTGAAACGCTCATCAACGCACTGCGTCTCTGTTAAAACTAGATACAGCATTCTTTCCTAACTCATCAGCCGCTGCATATACGAAGAAATAGAAACGTCGACCTGATGTTGCAGTTAGAACTCTCTTTTCCATAGAAACTACATAGTAATCTTCTTTACCACTCAATGCAAGCTTCAAATAGATGACAAAAAAATCAAACCATTCGAGTGGAGACCGTACGTTGCTAGGGACCAGTAATATGTAGAACTTACAACTGGATACTTATGTGATAATTGTTTATTGCCTGTCATCGTTTGAGCGCCATAATTTGGCCTTATTCCAAAACAAGTCTGATATGAGCTCGCTTCCTGATAACTGTTTGCTACGTACACGCGCACTACAAATTTCAATGAAAAACTGTTTATCGATTCGAAGACGCTTTGCCGACGAACTTGTTTCTTCTCTCGCAAGTTTCATCTTCGCATATATTCACCTTTTAATAAAATTGTACATATGTTTTTTTATCAATCTGGTATTTGGAAGTAATGAACTATGTTCTGCAAGATGAACGAATGACTAAGAACAACATTGAGTCATAAGGTGCCGTTGTGTGTGCTTTGATTGAACAACGTCGAAAATCATCGACCATATTTTCACATCATCATCATCATTTTAAAGGTTTAAAAGAAGATCAAATTTATTTAGAATGAGTACCCGTATGTTGGATGAGATTATATGCTGCATGAGAATAAATGTTTGTAAAGGAAAGTGGAAATGAAATAATAAGGGGTTCTCTGTCGGATTGAAAGAGTGATTAAGGAATGGCAGTGGCAGTGAGTGACCCTGAATATACTAAGTACAAAAATTGAAAACAGTGTTTACGGCATTGAAAGTAGCTGGTATAAATGAAACCACAATGGTAATGGGTAGTTATTCGCAAGCGCTCATTATCCTAGCGTAATTCTCAGAATTGCGCTTGAGGATATCCATAATCGGGCCTAAAAGTCGCTTGAAGCCCCTTTTTCCCAAGGTAGCGCAGCGAAGGCGACCACGAGCGACTACAGTGGCAGCCCGCGGGCTGTCATTTATTAAAGCAAGCTCTAAGTTGCATATTCTCATTAATATGTGGAGCTTTAGCGATAAGGGTGAAGCAACCGAACGTTACCTCCAAAATAGGCACCTTTTCCAAGGCAATTGACCTCCTTTTGCAGTCCGTCTTGCGGGTTCACTTTGTAAAAAACAGCTTCTCCTGACTCAATTAGATAGAAGTTTTCCCCCGTGTGCCTTGTTCAATGACGGTTTCGCCATCCTGAAAGACAACGGTTTCCAGAGCATCCGCAATCTTGTGGCGTTCGTAGGCATCCAGCGAGGCAAGTATGGGCACTTCGGCTAAGAATGTTTCATACATGTAGCGGCGCTGGGCAGTGTTCTCCATTAAGATGCGTCGAAACGTTACACGGTCCAGTGCCCAAAGCACTCCAGAGGAAGTTGCAATGATAGTGGCGGCTCTGGGACTATTGTACATGAGCGCCAATTCACCGAAGCTTCCGCCAGGTCCGTAGGAGGTAACATGCGTAGCCGGTGCACCGTTCTGCGAAATGTAGCATTCAAAGGTCCCATACTCGACAATGTAAAAGTAGTCCCCAATAGTCCCTTGCTGAATGACCCTCTCGTCCTTGTCCACCGTTTTCTCCGTCATGGCATTAATAACGTCTCTGTACTGAATTTCGTCCAAATTTTTAAACAAAAAAGTTGTTGGATATAGCAAGCTCGATGCGCTTTTGCTGCTCCTCGGTCTTGGGAATAACGGCGCGGACGTAGCTCTTTTTGTCTCTGGAAGGAGTCATAGACTCTGCACTGACCGAAGTACGACGACCAAGGTTGTAGGAAACCATTGAAAAGTCTGGAAGATCAGCATTGAAGCTATCGTGCTCCTCCTCCTCTTCTTCCTCTTCGTCAGAAAAGTCATGAACATGATCATCTTCCTCGTCGTCCGTACTACTGTAGGGTTCGCAGGATGATTGTAGGGTTGGTAGTCCATCTGCAGGAGGGCTGGGTTGGAAAAGGGCGGTCGGATGCATGGAATCCTCATTCATGTTGACGGGCATATTAGAACAAGTGTCTTGTGCGCTCTCCATATTAGTACCATTGATTTCCTGGAAAACGTGGTGTCCCTCTTGGGGTGTGATTTACCATCGTGGTGGAACTTGTAGTCATGCCAATGCTCACGTTTTTGCGCAAGTTTGGATAGGAAAAAATCAGAACAAAACTGCAAAATATCATCAGGCTGTTTCATCTGCACAGCATCGTTGAGTTCATTGATTATATCAATGAATGACTGTGTAAGTTTTGGGTCGGTCATTAGTGTATAAGGAAAGGAAGGGAGAAACAGAAAGAGAGAGGGAAAGAAGGGTCTGAATTTTGCGAGCACCGTGCAACGTGTATTTTTATAGACAATAAGTAGAGACCCTATCTAGAGAAGCCAGGGGTGTGCGAATTGGAGCACAAGTGAATGCTTTGCTCTGCTCAGTCCATTCTCTTTTGCCCTTTTTTTCTCGCACCGACCCCTTTTACTCCCTCGATCGATTTTCCAGCAGGCGACAAATACAGTTAGGAACCAGCTGATTATTGCTGCAAATGATGCTCTTTTTTACTAAAATTAAGCTTGCATCCGCTTTGTCGACAATGCACGGATGAAAATGTGAAAAAAGGAAGGGATTCTCGACCGCTCTGTGAAGGATAACAACAGGACACTCTGCTTATTCGAAAGCAGGAAGCCAAGAGCTGAGGCCTGCATATAATGTAAGGATTACAGTACTCTACATGCATCCAGTAAGGAACATTTGCATTCGCTTAACCCTAAATGGATCAGTGACATTTCTCCAACTAGTGCTAGAGATGGAAAGGAATGCAGGTCACTTTGATTGAGATAACGAGATAATGTTTCAGCATTCTTAAAACTATAAGAAGTAGTAAGTTATGTTTATTTAAAACGCTAACCACGATAACAACGATAGCAAGGCTACAATTACTGGTTAAACTTGTAAGGTTTGTGAGCAAGGATACAAGTACACAAAATAGGTAAGTGGACAGTTTACATTAGCTACTTTATTGGGTCATCAAGCCAACCTTGTATTGAGATTTTGAGAGCTTGTTGTTGATTCTGGTATCACTACGC
>KK100219.1:37941-57950 GCA_000611695.1 Rhizomucor miehei CAU432
GTTGCCGCGTGCCAAACCAAATTCTAATCGCACGAAAGAATGCTTTGTTGTATGATGCGTCATAGAAGTTTCTTCTCGCTAACAGTTTACTTACTTGCCATTGCGTCTTTTACAAGCTCGCACTTGACTGACTTACTATGAAGTTAGTTAAAGCGATTATCTGCCCATGTTCTCAGACAAAGAAATGTGTCATGCGTGGCCGCGTAACGAATATGTACTTGCTCTTCTGACGTGTGCGGACTATAAATTAAAGCCTTACGCTTTGCAAAAAAGGAATCCCCAACCTCTGTTCCCTTCTCTAGAACGTCGTTGACAACTTCTACAGAATTCAAACTGAAGAACGAGCATGGAAGAACGTAAGATGACGAAAAGGAGCCAGTTCTTTGTTTCTCTTTCCTTTTCTTCTTCAACACTTTGTATATGTCAAAACAATGGTATATAGCGCTAGCTCGAATTTCAACCTTGCCTCGAACATTACGGTCTGGAGGAAGGAACCTGCCATTTCAACACGCTTGCAACGACCAACTCCATTACATTTTGAAATGACACACTGATTACCAAGATTGCGCGTATATCCAGAAGATGTCCTGGACCCCCAGTTATACCCTTTTGTTCTTAGAAGGATCAGCCGGCCTCATATTACGAGATCCAGGAGCTCATATTCGATCGCTGCGGCGTATAATGACCTGTCCACGTCAACGTGAGATTCTCATCGAATGTTTTTTTGGCCCACGAACTGGTGGATCTCGCTGCAGGTTCATTGTTGGTCCGGCCGAGTAGTGAACTTGGTAGTGATGCTCACCCACTTGAAGCATTATCGATGTTTGTCTGTATCTTTAAGACCGCCTTCAGCACCTGCATCTACTTCTTCAGCATTCTATCGTCACTTCCGATCAGTCTGCAAGAAGAACTGACAGAGCATCCAGGACACCGTCGTGTTAGGCGGAAGTATCGAATTCTACAGCGACTCATGACCGAATTACTGTCAAATAGTACAGCAGGCGGAAGGTTCCGGCGCAGCAAAGAAGACGCAAGGCTCTGGTTTACTTTTGCCAATACTGTTGAGTCTCATCGAAGATCAACAAGCAGGCATGGAAACATTTGCCGCTGCCGCTAGTTTTACTATCAAGTCCTTAATATACATTAGGGTCTAAGTGTATTATTGTGCCTGACTCGCTTAACTCTAAATAAACGCAGTAACCGCATGCTTGACAACAGGAATTGAAAAGAAGCCTTTTTCCAATGAGAGACCCGGAGAATCTGCGATACGACCCTGCCACTCAAAACTTAAAATATCAAGAACAATGCTTATGCTTATTGGCCATCAATATATTCCAAGACCATTGTCGCCAAGCGTCTGGAGCAAACACCACAGCCTCAAAATGCAACTCAACGAGAAGCATGGCTGCTCGACATAATGCAAGCGTACGATCAACGTATGCTTGCAAACGGCCTACGCAGGCGCATCGATCGAAATAAGGCACAATTCTGTCAGCAGGAATGTGTACCGCAGAAGCAAGAGGTTTCGTCGGTGAATCAGACAGCGCTGAGCGAGAAACACAATGCAACAACCTAGCTATGGAAGACCAGCAACGAAGACGACATCATGGTAACCACAGGATGTCAGTGTCGCGTAATATGGAGTTTGGTAGCGCACACGACGCTGACATTGGTCAAGCAATATTGGGAGAAAAATCGCTGGTATCGAGGGCATGGCGCTGAAGCTGCCCTGCCCACCTTTTTGGAGCTGGAGTGCAGCTGCACTAAAACCGGGGTGTACAGCGACGAGCACAACAGCAAATTTGCCAAGGAGGCCAACGTCGAAATACCAAACCTTTTCATCAAAGGCATGCGCTGTAAGCATGCAAGCCCAGCCTAGAGCTCGACATGATTTTCGAACGAATACGAATTGACGAGTGCGAATACAAACGAATCGAAACCCTGACGAATACTATTCGTATTAGTATTTGCCGGCTACCACGTCAGTCTCTCCAAGATTCGAGAGATCAAGGTTGCCTCTTTTGATACAGCGAGGTCAACGTTTCAGAACCCTTCCCTCTCCAAACTCAATATCTTTGCAAAGATAGTTGCGCCAATACTCCAGCTCATCCCGATGGGGAAGCAACTAGCAGTTACACGACTGAACTAATAAAAACAAGCAAGACACAGAAGCCGTCGCTTTGCCCTGAATCACCTTTGGCGCGACATTATGTCCTCCAACCCCGCTACCCTGTTTATCAGGATCCTCACCGGCATCCGCATCGCGAAAAAGAAGATGTCTTGGATAACTCGTACAATCGCTCAGTCACTATGTCCTTTCTGTTGTCCATTTTCTCATTGCAAAATCTGTTTTAACTGTATATACTTTATCGTCTCGGAAAAAGGGTAACACTTCCATTACCGCATACTCTATTTGTATAATAATCTTCTAAATATGAATATGTTAAATCATATTGTTTTTACAATAAGTAAACTAGTTATGCAAGCTTTATTACTTCACATTTCTGTTGTTGTTAGATAGAAAAAAGCACCTTGTATGTGATCAAAAAGGAAGTGGATCAAGTTGGCTTCTGGCTATTGTAAGCGAGCCGCGTTTTGCTGCATGCAAGCTGCCTTTAAAAAAAGTTTTGGTGCTTTGATCTCTCTGCACATCCTCCTTCTGCGTTCAGGGCGCTATGAACGTAAGTCTCCCGGTCAAGATTCCTTTCTTGAACATACAAAGCTTATATTTGCTCTAGCAATATGCTGAAGGCCTGAACGGGCTACTGAATCTTTTGGTCGAAGCCCAAAATTCCGAGACGATTCGGCAGGTGGGCTTTTAGCCATCGCTTGTTAGAAGTGGATCTTTTACTTACAGACAACTTGCGTCCTAGGCGACCGAGGAGCTAAAGCACAACTACTTTGAAAATAAGCTCTGCATTGAAGGTCTCGCCGTGATCTGCCAACGATCGCCCAGACACGAAGTCCGGCAGCTGGCTGCCGTAGAATTGCGAAAACAGATCAATCGTTGGTGGGAGGAGATTGACAATATGACTCGGATAACGATCCGGGGCCAGTTCCTGGATTCTGTGGTTACCGAGCAACAGTGAGTTCAGTCCTGTGCCTGAATGTTCCAGTTTGTTGCTAACAATGCCGCTATTACTAAGTGATCTTGTACGGAATTCGTTGGCACGCGTTATATCGTCAATTGCACGCGTGGACTTGCAAGAACTCGGTTGGCCAGAGCTTTCCAACTTTTTAAATCAGACATGCACTCACGAGACGCCCGGTATTCGAGAAATCGGATTGTATATACTCTATACACTATTTGAAACGGCTGGGGAGCAATTTCTCAATCAGATACCGTCCCTGTTTGACATGTTCAAGGTCTCAATAGTCGACACAGCATCCTTGAAAGTTCGAGTGACGACAGTCATGTAAGCTGCACGCATATTCTGGAGGAAAGAGGAGCACTGCATTAATGAGCATCTATTTAGGCTGCTAGGAAAACTCGCAGAATTTATTGATTCAGGAGAGCAGGATTACATCGTAGGTTTCGGGCCATTGTATGCGGATCAATCCACTGAATACAATAATTTTATCAGAAACAATTTAAATCAATGGTACCAGCAATGGTGGGAGTCTTGGAAGAATGTCTGAAAAATGGAGACGAGGAAAAGGCTGGAGAGATCTTTGAAGTTTTCGATACACTTTTGATGCTGGTATGAAGAGAATGCAATGTGGATAGATAGTAGAGGATATGCTCTCATAGCTTTCTCCAACCCTAGGACGTACCTTTATTGTCAGATCACCTAGTCGACCTTATTCGATTTTTCCTTCAGGTGGCTGCTAACCGAGAAATCGACGATTCGATCCGAGTCATGGCACTTTCCTTCTTAATGTGGGCAGCTGTCTAGTAAGTTTTTTTTGCATGAAAACTAATGAAATATGACATGAAATATGACATGATCTAACAATGAATATCTAGCAAGCAGAGCAAAATTCGCAGCCTCAAGCTTGTAGGATATATTATTGAAGGAGTGATGCCCGTTGGCACGGAACCTGAGCCGGAAGATAACGACGAGGAGCCGCCCTCTCGAGTAAGTCAGAGATGCATTGTACAGCATTTGCAGATACTTAAGTGTAATATAGCTCGCATTCAAAGTCATCAATTCGCTTGGCAACAACATGCCTCCACAGCAAGTATATCCAATTGTACTCCCTATCGTTACGAGATATCTACAACATCAAGATCCAGGTTATCGAAAAGCAGCAATGATGGGATTAGCCGTTATAGTCGAGGGGTGTGCGGATTACATGGCACCTAGAATGGATGAGGTGTTGCAGTTTGTATGCACCGGCTTACGGGACCCTGATGTCACAGTACGACGCGGCGCTTGCATGGCTCTCAGTTCTCTAGCAGACGAATTACCAGCCGAAATCAAGGAACGCCACAAGCAACTTATTCCACTTGTCGTCAATCTTATGGGCGACGCCGGGGCTGAAATAACCAGCAGTGCATGCAACGCATTGGATGCGATCTTGGATGGGCTAGGAAAGGACGTTGTACCTTATCTGCCCGAACTCTGCCCTGGACTCTTGCGACTTTTACTCGCTGGACCTACCGTGGAAATGCACTCATCAGCTCTTTCCGCCATAGGCAGCATCGCTCACGCCGCCGGCAGAGATTTCCAACCTTATTTCGAGCAAGTTATACCCGAGGTCTTTAAATTGATGAAATGTACCGGTGAACCGCAATATCTAACAGTACGAGGCGTGGCAACGGATACAGCTGCCTTCATTGCTGAAGCCGTCGGACCCGACTACTTCCGCAACTATCTGGATCCTGCAATGCAACTCACTATCGCGCAGCTGGCACCCGAATTTCCACGACTAAAGGAATCTTCCTACGGATTCTTTGCGGTTATGGCTCGAGTGTTTGGAGAAGAATTTGCACGATTTTTGCCGCTCGTTATCCCAGTTTTGATACAGACCTGCGAAGAAAAAGAAAGGAACGACGATATATTGGAAGGACAGCTGGATTTAGCGGGCGACATTGAAGACGAAGATGTCTTTGAAAATTTCTATTTTGACTCTGTAGTTGCCTCTGAAAAGAATTTTGCGGTGCAAGCTCTCGGCGACCTGTTTGAAAATACCAAAACGCATTTCTTGCCCTACGTCGACGATACCCTGCGACAATTGGAGAACCTTCATAGCCACATCGACGAGGACGTACGCAGCTCCGTCACCAGATCACTCTTCACATATCTTCGAGCATTTCACATCATATCTCACCAAGGAGAATGGGTACCTGGTCTGCCAGTCAAATATCCGGTCCATGACAATGTACAGAAAATGGTCGATTTTGTCATGGTATCGGTCATGAAGGCCTGGCCGGAAGAAGATAACAAAATGGTGGTGATCATGATTCTTCAAGAAATGGCCAAGGCTCTAAAGTTAGTTGGACCAGCTCTGGTTGCACAATGTAGGTGATATTTGGAAGGGTACCTTTGCGTGTTGTTTCTAATATGTACCTTTAGATGTTGAGGATATTGCCCGTAATCTCTTGGAAATATACGAGAAACGATCCATGTGTCAGCAGAGTTTCGATGACGAAGATTACGTCGATGAAGATGAAGAAGGTTCGGCAGAATCGGTCCTTATCGGTGCAGCCTGCGACCTCGTCTCTGCACTGTGTGAGACGTTGGGAGACAACTTTTCATCCTATTTTGATGTCTTTATGCCCTTGATCTCCAGTTACTATGTAAGTATTCATGTAGCTTATTTCCTTGTATTTTTAACCAAGAGGAAACTCAAAGATGTGCTATGATTTAGAAGAAATCCAGGTCACCAGCCGATAGGTCGATGGCTGTTGGTTGCTTAGCAGAATGTATTAATGGCGTCAAATCTGCTGTAACACCTCACACGGAAAAGCTATTACAGCTTTTCATCAAAGGCACAAGTGATGACGATCAAACTGTGCGAAGCAATGCAGCTTATGGTTTAGGCTTACTGGTCACCTTTTCACAGATTGACTTGAGCTCGTAAGTTCTTGAGGAAAATGGAAATGTGAACAAACGATATTCAAGTATTGTCCTTTTTTTATTTGATCTCTTAGGCAATACCCTGCAATTCTCACAGCTTTGCATCCACTTTTCCAAAACCAACCTTTGCCAAACACGACAGATAATGCCGCGGGTGCAGTTGCCCGCTTAATTTTAGCTCATCCAAATGCTGTGCCGCTGGATCAAGTTTTGCCGGTATTCTTCACGGCCTTGCCGCTTAAAGCCGACTATGCTGAAAACGAACCAGTGTTTGCTTGCTTGTTCCAGCTTTTCCAGTCAAACAATGCCTTTGTATGTGTGCAAGCTCTAAATTGAACTTGACGTCTTTTATCGCTAACAAAGTTTGGGAAAAAACCTTAGGTCATGAACAGTGTACCGCAATTCCTCCGCGTTTTTGCGCATGTATTATCTGACGAAGCGCAGCTTAGCAATGTCACTCGGGGCCAACTGATTGAGCTTATCCGGGCATTAAATGCACAATCCAACAATCACGCCATTGCCTCCAGCGAACTAGCCAGGTTCCTATAGATCTTCATACATATATTGCTCAAAATACGCATGTATCGCATCCTTACATATACACACACATTATCACGTCGAAGATTCTTCTCTTTCGTAGACTATCAGTAAGCATTTCCTAATTATAATAGCTATCAGATATGTATACATTTCATGAAAACATATGACCGGTGAAGAAAAAAAGTTTATTACGTTCTATATCTGTATTACGTAGTATATCGTACAAAAGATGGTGTTTGCAAGGGTGGAGGAAGGGAGAAGATAGAGTAAAAGGTAGATAGAAGGATTACAAACGCGCTTTCAAAGGCTCCAAGCGAAACCTTATCTCGCGCATCTTGGTGCTACTTGGAACCCATCTATCAAAGAGGTCGCGTAATTTCTCAAGTTCTTGGCTAAGCACTTGGTCTCCCAAGACACGCGCATCATCGCATATTCCGCGCATCGCCCAGGGCAAATAGAATGGGTTTTGTCGAAGTTTTGCTTGGAAATCATCCAGCATGGCTTCAGTGGCAGTCTTGTTTTCAGGAGCATTAGTTGATGATACGTGTTGCTGTTCTCGTTGCTGCTGCTGCTGCTGCTGCTGTGGTAAAACCAAGTTGCCAAATGGTTTGGTCTCAAACAGGTACTGGACTGCCAGTTCGTACACACCTATTTCTTCGTAAATCGTTGAATGTCCTCCTTCCCATTGATACAGGTTTCCTGCAAGAACTTCGCTTATATGCGTCAGCAGACCGTGATCAGAGAAGCCAGCGTTCCGCAGACGGAGGGCAAACGTGATAAGGTTGATGAGAAAGTCTTGTTCCGAGTAGACGTGACCGTCAATGTACACTGCGCGCAGGATGGACGGATGTGAAGCGCCGGCCATGATGGCCGAATAGAGCGGAACGACCTGGTCCTGCATAGAACCTACCAAGACGGTCTTGGTGCCCTTGTTAAGAATAAAAGCCAACGATTGTCGAAACTTTTGTGAAATGTCGCTCGTCGAGTCCATGAACTCAAACAATTCTCGCGCAGCATCCGCTTCAAAGTACTATGCTCCTTGTCACTCAGTCTCTCTCACACACACAGATAGTTTTCGGTGTTGCTTTCTTAATGTTTACCTTGACGATCAAACTCCCTTTTAGGGAAGGAAAAGGGCCGTGCGCAATGCCCGCCATCGCCAACAGACACAATGCTTGGCTAGCAGGATCGATGTGGTTTTCAGCAATTAATCGATGCAAAAGTATGGCCGAGACAGGTGTGCCTTGTGAATGCGTTGCCCAAAAGATCACGTCAGCAGACGTTAACGCTTCCATCCACTCTGTCTTGTCCTTGAGGATATTGTACAACTTTTCGACACGCTCCTCGACTTTGCCTTCGCCTTCTAGGGGTATCGTCGTAACAGCATCCATTGGTATCTCTAGGTTGTGCATCTTGCGAAAGTATTCTCTCACGCCACAGACCATTTGGTCGCAAAACTTGATGGATGTGCCAGTAGGTTCACCAATCACGCTTCGTACGAGCTGTATAAATTGTTCATTCCAGCATGCGTTGTTGAGTAAATCCATAAATACTTTCATGATACGAATAATTACTTTACCTTCATTGGGAACCATCCGTGCACACCAACAATGACAAATCTTTTTCCTGCAATCGTTTTCGGATCTGCCTTTATGTTCTGAATGAATTTTGCCATCTTTGGGTTGAGCTGCCCTGACGGATCTGTCCCGCTCGACGACGCAAACATGGAATTGATCGCTCGCAAAGCCTTGCTGAGCAAAGAAGTTGTCGCTGCCTCTTGAGTGCTGTCCGGCATTGCCACAAATTGCGAATCAATGGTTGGAAGTACCACGTTTTTCCTTTTGCGTTTAGGTGAAGATGGTCGTTCCACTTGATCCTTGTTGCTACTGCTACTGCTACTGCTACTGCTATGGGCGACTGGGCCCTTTTGTGCTTCTTTGGACTTTTCTATCTTTTTATCCTGTTGGTCCTGCGTGATCGATGAATCGGAGCGTTCTACGACAACTGCATCTTGCTTTGCATCGTCCTGCGCTGCAGTTGTTGATGATGGGAGTGAGGTCGATGACCAAAAAAACGATCGCCACAAAGATCGATTCGAATCATTTGTTGCACCCGCCTTATCTGCATTTTTTTCCTCCTCTTCTTCTTTTTGGATTTCCATATCCTGATCTTGATCTTGATCTTGTCCTTGTTTTTGTTTTCGTTCTTGCTGATGCTCTTTGTTATCCATTCGTTCTTGCACGGAAGCATCTGTTGTATTAGTTCCGTATCCAAACCAAGACCAAATGCCGGACGATGATGAATCTGCCTTGTTTTTGCCGCCATTGTTATCCCCGTCATCGTTTCCATCATCACCACCGCTGCCGCTTCCTAGTCCGTTCAAACTCGATCCGTCTTCACTATCAGCGGCTTTGGCATCGCTTTTCGGATCGTTCTTCGACGACGTTGATGATACTGCATCATTCTTCTTTTCCGAAATATTATCCGGAGGTTGCGCTTTAGGAACTCGGGAAGGGTATAGGCGTTGCAACCAAGAACTGGAGGACTGCGAGTCTGTCGAGGAGGAGCGTGATCGTTTGG
This sequence comes from Rhizomucor miehei CAU432, assembly GCA_000611695.1. Lineage (NCBI taxonomy): Eukaryota > Fungi > Mucoromycota > Mucoromycetes > Mucorales > Lichtheimiaceae > Rhizomucor > Rhizomucor miehei. Next base: position 47,085 of record KK100219.1, read on the forward strand.
CGACTGCTGACGGTAGACTTGAGCTACTGACATTACCGTCGTTCGCTTCTTGGTCGAGCGTAGACTTTTTTCTTTTGTTGTTGTTATTGTTGGACATAACGGGGGACGACGTCGCACAGTCGCTTTTGGTTGGCACCATATCCTGACCATGTTTACGTTCTTTTGACGCTTCACTAGACGCCGATTCTGCCGTTGGTTCTGTCATTTACTTAAGAGAAGCGTCAGAACTAAGCGGGAAAGGGCGTCTCCCAAAACAGGCGATTTCATGTGATTCGCATTTCTCTCTCCCATTTGTTGTTTGCTTGATGGAAGAACCAAATTGCGAATTACCACACTTTGTTTTGACACGTTGTTTAGACAAAGTTATTTATGTATGATTTAGATCTGATAGTAGATATTGGATCCGAAAACACTATGTTTACAACGATGGGAGTGCTGTTGGGAGTTTAGCTAATCTTCATTCATTATTCATGGCTGTTGCGGTACAACGACTCTTGGGTCACTTGGATCTCGTCCAATTCTGGAGCCAATTCAGAAAGAATGTCGCTTGCTTCCTTGAAATAAGCTACCTGAGCGGCGACGAAGTCTGCCAGGTTGCGGAAGGGCTCGGGCTAATGGTGGCAAAGTTCAGTTTAGTTTCTTTATGGAGACTTCTATTTTCACACTATATCGGTTTGACTTACATTTTCCAAAGCAGCCTTCATTAAGCCAGTTGCCTCTTCAACTGCAGCAACAAAATGATCCTCAGCCTGCTCGACTTCTAAGCGTGCAGCATCCGATTTCTCTGGTCGTGCAGAGCGATATCTAGCCTTGCAAGCATCCAGGCTCAAACGTGCCGACTGAACATTGCGACGAGCTTTCAAAGCCTGCTCCAGAGTCGTGTTGAGAGTTGTTTGCATTGGCTTGTTGAACTTTGAGACGATGGCTTGATCCATCTTAATACGAGCGTCGCCAACCTTCTCGGCAACGGTGGCTAGCTTGAACAAGGCAGTGCCAAGAGGCTCTTCAACACCAACAGATTCTGCTCCCTGGGCAGATACACGAGATAAAACATGTGACAAGGTCTTTGGCTGCTGCTTCTCAGCATTTTGGTGGTTGGCTTCAGCCTGGGCGCGCTCGGCGGGCGACAATGCCAAGTTTTGGAACTGGGCTGTAAAAGTGCTGGAAATGCCGGCGAGCGACTCTTGCAACTGAGTAGGATAGTCGTAGGATGGGTTGCTGTAAATACGAGTGACTTTTAGGAGGTTCACATAAACGCTGCGAAGGGCATCCACGCGCTAAATCACAAAAAGCGAGCTTAATAAGTCTTAAAAAACAATTTAATTTGCCTCAAAAGGACGAAATACCTTTTCCAAATCTTTGTATTCTTGAGGAAGTTCAGTGATATCTTCTGCAGTACCCAAACGTTCTTGCGCATACTAGAATGATATATGCTTGGTATACTTGTTGTTGTATTGAAAGAGTGTAGCCTGCATACCTGTCTCACTTGGCCAATGCCCTTGTTGAGACGCTGAGCAAAGGGATTAAACTTGGAACTCAAGTTTGCAAAGCCGTCCAAGGTGTTGTTCAGGATTGCATTAGGGTTGATGGGTGAACCGTGAGAGCTGGTGTTTGATGCTGGTGCTTGTGGTTCAGCATCCACGACTCTGATGTTATCGGTGAGGTCTGCCATGGGGTGAAGCTGTTAAAGCCAAGAAGTGAAAATTCGGAAGCGTTGCACAGAAATGAGAGTTTTCAATGCAAACATTCTTCTCCATCAAGCGTGTACTCTGCATGCAGATACATCGTTTCATCTATGCAGAATTCTATCCAAACAATCAATACCAACTTAAGCGAATCCAAATGAAAAATAAGGAACTTTTTTGATGACAAATACTAGCCAAAACAGATTTTTTGATACTGACGCGACGCTTTCTTTTTTATATTTCATCTGCACCTCGAAAAAGGCGTGCTAGCGAAGGTTTGGAAACTCTTCACAGCTGTGCTCCTGGAACAAGCAACAAAGTGCAACCATCGTAAGAGCGACGGACGCGTATTGACAAGCAAACTTCTTCTTTCTTCTTCCACCTTTTATGCTCTAGTACATGCTTACTTCGGCAAGGACAACTTGTTAAAAGACACGACAAGTCTATCATGTAAATTGTGAAATTTGTTCCTCGTGCGATATTACCCTACATCGTTTAGTGGCGATATTTGCACGCGACAGGATAGCTAACGGTAAGTCTCAACCTATGGAAAAGCAATGATCAAGAGAATATAGTGTCGATTCCAATACGAAGGTGCTATCTTCGATCTTATTCATGTGTGAGAAAGGATATGCATGCTTCGTCTGAGGAATATCCCTAAGGAGATAGGTGATCATCCAAGCAGACATGACCTGCGAAAAACGGAGCATATGGGCAAGAGTGGCCTGGTGTTCAATTACTGAGGTCGCTAGCAACTTAGGACGCTACAGCACTTTGGAGCTTGCCAAAAAGGTTGATTAATGCCCATCTTGACCTGCGACCGAGAAAATGCAAAATAAAGGGAAAGCACTTAAAGTAGAGAACGAATAAAGTGTCGAAAAAGAAATCTACTCGATGCTATGCTCATCAACTTGTAATTTTGACGGAACTTGCTGGTTGTATTACAGACGACAGCCAAAAGATGATGTCCACCAAGATATGGGGAACTTGAGAAGATATGCAAGCAAGTTAAATCCTCTCCTGCCAAGGAGAAGAGCGTATATTCATTTTTATATGATATCTGTTTTACAGGAATAAGCGAGCCAGCACGGATATTCGTGGCGAACTGAAAGCCGATTTTGGAAGATCTGCTAGATCGGATTTCCAAAAACACCAAATGAGATATGCATCAAACCAATGCAGCAGCAAAAGCTACAAGTTTTATATCGCATTGAAATGGCGATGGTCGATCTTGGTTTCTCTCCTTTCTTACCTTGTTTACAGATGAGGCTAGCACGCAAAGATAATCCTTCAACATCAACATTTTAGCATAATTAGAAAAGTTGATACAAATGCATCATAACTAGCCAGAGAGGGGTCAAGAATGCAATTGCTGATATGATGATGTGATATGATGCGATAAACATGTATCGACCTCAAGTACAATCGCATATAATATTCACGTTCCTTTCATGTATCCAAATATGATCTTATTAGTCTCGCATGTAAGTATTCCTGAGTGGCTCGATGAATAAAGAGGTCTAATTCTACGTCCTTTACATATAAATAATCTCACATGATAAATGGTATGTTATGTTTAAGTATATTTGTTTTCTCCAGTTGCAAAAGCAACCGATGGCCAGTGCACTTTGTTTTAAGGAGTAGCACTGGACTTTTTTTTAAATGATGACAAAGATGGCGGAAAAAAAAGTTAAGGGGAAAGAGAATATGGTTTTCACTACTGCGACAATCTTTTTGAGTCTCTATGCCTGCTTCATGTCGACATCCTCGGTAGTATTTGTAGAAGATGTATTGGAATGCACTACAGAGGTAGGAGGGATGATAGACGGTGGTATAGATTTTCCATGTGTGGGTGGTATTTGATAGTGCGATCCAGGTGCACTGCTTTGCAAAGTCGGAACCATGCTTTGTGAAAAGGATGACCGTTCGTTGGCAGATAAATGGTGGCCGAAGCGAGACATGACGCTATCCATGTATTGAAGTGACGATGATGACGATGATGATGATGATGATGATGATGACGAGGAGCCGCCCTGCGATGATGTTTGTCCAGGAAACGGCATGTCGGTAAAAGGTTTGGAAAGAGAGGGAGAGTTAAAAGAAAAACAAGCTAGCAATTTTTTTTCCTTTGGCTCCCTCGAGTTTAGCGAATAGGAAAATTGCCCGAACAATGGACCGCACCAATTTCAGTGGGAAATTCTCCGTGACACATGGGAAACTGCATTGATAAGGAAAAGGGCGGGACGACTGAGCAAAATCCAGGGCAGACAAGTCAAATTGCTATTTGAAAAAGAAAAGGAATGAGGTGGCGAAACCGAATTGATGGTAATGCCATTGAAGCACGCAAGAAATTCTAAATTCTGCAATTTTGAATACGGGAACAGTTCAGGGTTCGTGCCACCATCTAGATGGTGCAAGAGCCACATGCGGTTCGGGTTATTTAGTCAAGACACACTACGTCAACAGATCCATAACAGACCAAATTCCCCTCGTGATGGCAAAAAAAAGGAAGAAACGAGGGCTGGCGAAGAACAAGGAACGTTATTCTTTACAGCAGGTATCAATATCAATAAACATGGTCAGCAAGATCGAATGATATTTTGGTCAGGGCTCATACGCTCTTGATTTAAATCGTACCCTAGATGCAGGCATAAAAAGGATACAGACAAAAGGAGTTCCGTGGATATCTCTCGATCTAGAGAAGTAATTTTCAAGGAACTAAAACAAATTAAATTATAATATTAATATTTATTCAAAGATACAAACAGATTCGTATATATGATAATAATATCAACATAATATAGTGACTTGAGGTCGTACAGAAGCAGGTTGCAGGCAAGTATGAAGATACTATGCTAACTGATATCTTCATCCATGGAGTGGGTAGCTTGAAACTTGATTTAGGAGAAAAAGTAAAAAGTAAAAATTGCAGGATTCCAAAGTTGGTTGTCAAGTGCGCAGCTGGATAATCGGATGGAAGAGTCAAGGTTGCGCATAAAGATCAAATGCATAATCAGGAATAGCTTACTTAGAGTTCTATAATAAATTGCTTCTTCGCAGTTTTGCAGCAGATGATGCCTTGGTCAAGAAAATCAGGAGTAATCTAAACAGCTTTTCATGCCTGGACACATACTATATCGAGAGCCCTACGCCCTAAGTTTCTTATATGTCATTTAAGCCAGAATATAAAGGTTGATGTAGTTTCACAAACTACAACAAGGGCGCCGACTGACCAGTGCAGGGCAAACTTGTACTAACCAGTCATATCGAGAGTGGCACCTATTCCATAAGAGTAACACAACCATACGGCGAGCGCGACAAGTTCTGGTTTCAGCAGAAATTGTCAGGGGCTTTACCTTCTCATTACAGGCAACCAACATCATGTGCACTTGACCATCTAGAGAAGCTTTATGCACAGACGGAACAAACCTGCCGCACCGGCGGGTTGCAGCCGTTACTTTTGGGCAACATCACCCGTTATTCCCTGCAGATAATAATTCATCTCTAGCGAGCTGATTGATAATATAACAACTTGTTGATCCTTCGCCGTCTGATCCAAGTACTTCTTTGTCCGTTGTAAGTAGGGAGACCCTGGGTCTCGCGTTCAAGTACCTGAGATAAAGAGGAGCCAATGAAAGAGTTTGCATATCATCTGTTGATGTATGATCGCCTCTGCAAAGATAAAAAAGAAACGATGATGCAAATAGGAATCAAAGGTTGCTATTTATAAATATATTTGCGCTACTGACGTTTCAACGTTCAAATGCTTCAAGTGATGCACCCAGAAAATGCTCGGAATTGACAAAGACATATAGTAATACATGACTTGAGTAGAGATCAGTTCATTACTGCATTCGACTCTTTACTTGGCATTCCGCATTGCATTTAGACGGTGACACATTGGATGTCATGATACCATATGCAGTTTTTCCACAAAAGGGTATGCGCCGACGACATGGGATCGACAAGGCATACAGAGATTGACTTTTCTGGCTCTTCACATCGGCAAATCGCTTTTAATAGCAAGTGCTGCTGCAGAAGGTCCGTTTTGTAAGATAGAAAAAGAATGTGGTGTAAGCTAAGTTCTATTCAAGTAATTCAAAGTTATCGGTGAGGCGAGCCGTTTTCATGACGACCGGTTGCAATGAATGCATAACCTTGGCAATAAGAATCGTCTCATTTCCCCGCTGATACATCAAGGGAAGCCAACCCCCTTATTAGCCACCAGATCAAAACCAAAAATAGCGTTGATCTCCCCGAGCATTGTTCTTCCCGGTATATCGGAAAGGCATTTGGTCAAGTTTAGAACTGCACGATCTTGTTTCTTGCCGCCGTTTGCGGGCAAACTTTTGACAGGTGGCGAATAAAAGAGACTCATTGCGCATGTCGATCACTTCAAATCCAATGGTAGAACAGCATTGGTAAAAGGACGATGATGAAAAGGTATAGCGGCTATGAAAAGCAGGAGGCTCTTGATGTAGATCAGGATATTTTAATTTAATGATAGGGAAAAAACCGGCAAGGGAGGACTGCCAATATCTGTCTAGTAACTTGCCCAAGAAGAGACCCTCCTTTGTCCATATCGCCAACCTTGGCATTGCGGAAAGTCAGTTTTTTTGGGGGGAGTGTGTCGAGACTAATATGCTTCTCATTGTTGTCTTCACGTTCTTTTTCGACGAGCACGTTTCGTTTCCTGAATGCAGGGCGCAAAAGCATTGCATTACATACATAGAAGCTTTAAAGAGAAAAAAAAGACCTATGATGAAGGTGACCACGTTTCCAATCCCAAGCCTCTGTGCGCTGAGCATTATATAAATACTACAAGGATTGACCACCATCTACTTCCCCCATCATCAATTACTACTTGTCGCTCTCTATTCTTGCTTTCGATATGCAGTCATCATCTTCTTCTGACGCCTCATTTTCCGTCAAGGATGCCAACGGCAGGCAGATCAGCCTACTCAATAACAGCAGCAATACCTCTACTAGCAGCCAATATCAAGCGCAACGAGATCAGCCATATCATCAATTGCTTACCTCTGTAAATGTACGATCAACGCAGCGCCGCAAGTATCACTGTTCCGAACCAGGATGCAACAAAAGCTTCACTACCAGGTAAGAATTCTCTTCCTGCAATAAGATCATTTAGAGTTAGCCTGCCCGATACTGATGCAAGATCTACAGTGGTCACTTGGCTCGCCACCACCGCATACACACGGGTGAAAAGAACTTTCAATGCATGTATCCTGGCTGTCCTTCTCGCTTTTCTCGCCAAGACAATATGATGCAACATTATCGAACTCATTTGTCCCCCAAAGCAAGGCGACCTCGCCGATCTTACACCATGCCATCCAGCTTTGAGACTCACCAACAACCATCATGTTATTGCCAACATTCATTTGCTACCACCTCGCCGGTTTCTATCCCTGCTGCTGAGCCAGTTTCAGCTCCTATCTTGCCCCAACTCTTTGCACCCCGTCAACAATCTCCTCCTAAGCTTCAACCTCTTGAACCCTCCGCTACAGATCGTCGTGCAGCCTCTCCGGATTCTTTTTTATTCCCACGCTTAACACTGACTGAGCCCTCCCTAATCCACAGCAGTATCGGCATCTTTGCCTAACATTCAGCAACGATCTCTCCTCTCCTATATTCCATGTACAAATCTCATTTTATTTTTCTTTATCATCTTCATCTTTTCTATCTGTTTTCAATTATTTGTAAATCTTTTCATATATGCTATTCTTTGACTTTTATGTTATGAACAGACGCCGGCTCCTTGTTCATTATGTAGGCTCTTTTTCTTTTCATTCGTCAGGCTAAGGAACAATAATAAATAAAGGGAACGTCCACCTTGTTGTAATTGACAATGCTTCTTGACACTAGGGAGTTACTCCGTTGATAGGAGTAAATAAGATTCAAGGAGGCTTTCCTTTTTCTTTTTATTTCAAGTGATGCGGTGCATTGTGGAATAAAGTTTTCCACATGTATGCTTCCGATAATAGTAGCTCAACATCTTTTTCCTGCCAATCCTTGGTCGGAAGCTGTTGAAGGAAGATCATGATACCCTGATTCATAGATCACAAGTGAATAAAGACTAATTTGCAAATCAAACAACACATATCGTGCTCTTCTCATACCTGGAAATCCTGGCTTTTTAGTTGCTCGGACCATTTTACTAGGAAAGCCGCACAGACATAGACATGGAATTCTGAAAAGCCTTCTGATGATCCTTCAGCCAAGTAAGTATCCCACATTCGCACAGTGCTTCTCAGTGGTAATTCCCGCATAAGTAGGCAATTCATCCATCGAAACGCAAACTGTATAAACTCTATGCCTTCCTGTTGTAGATGGAGTGCGAGACGACCTAGCGTAAAGACTTAGCAGCCCTTTTTCTTAGCTACTCCTCGAATAACAATTCTACTTGCCATCAATGCGTGATACTAATTCTTTAAGCGTTGCCACTTGGCGTTGTATGCCCGGCTGGGCAAAGGTATAATTATCCTTGAAAAAATAATTGTTGGTTACCATCGCGAAACCTGCCACAATTTACTCCATTATAACCTACTTGAATGCCATCCAAAAGTTTTGATAAACACCAAAAACTATCTGCTTCAATAACAGATAATACATCTTGATCAAGCTGGCTCACATCATAATCCTCAGGATTATCCTCTGATTTCGATCTTTAGAATTTTTCCACCCTTTTCAGCCCATCCAAAGTATGTATTCTCACCAATGTAAGCCGACAAGAAAACTTCAAATAGCGGTGTGACTAGATCATTAATTCCTTGGACGTAGCCACTTGCAGGATGCCGCACAGCCCACTGGTATAGTATCCTCTCCAAGCACTGAGAAGCGTCCTGATTAGCCAAGCTTTGCAGATCACAGAATATATTTGACTAACCAACTGAGTAGCTTCGTATTGATATAATGGTACGCCTGGATTCGTTCGAGGGATATCAATGTGGATCTATCCGTCTCGATCATTGAGTCCTAGTAACACATGAGATTTCCTACATTGTCGTTGCCGTACCTGATGCCACAGCGTCTGATCAAGTCCAGCAGTTCCTCTCGCATAGGATGCTGCTACGCTATCTGTATATTCTTTTCTTTTACGTGCCAATGTCGCTTTTCTCCTTGCAGAATTACATGGCAAGTAGCCCTGCCGTCCAATATATCAGGAACCTCTTTTTTTCTCCCAACCATTTTAACGTATTTGGTATTATTCATACCAGTAACAGCTGCCATGCCACTGGCCGAAATTCTTTGGGTATACCGCTCCAACTCAACTTTCTCAATGCAGCTACAAAGACGCAAAAACAGATCAACAGTCTCATTCGTCCGTGGATGTCAATGTATGCACTGTACCTAGATCAACGTTGGCTTCAGATAATACTTCCTTGAATTTTTGGGTCCTCGTTGGATCTGCAGTGTCATCCGGGTCTGTATTATATACAACATGTGTAGGATCTAATACAGTCTTGTAAGATCTATAAACGTTGGCAACGACAAACCACGCAAACACTTTACCTTCCATTAACTGCTTAGCATCGAGTTTGATACCATTTGCGGATTTTGACTGGGTTGTTTTAATATCGGGTGCAGGCCGTGTGTCAGTCTTGGGGGAGGGTATTGCGGAAATGTGTGAAGGAGACTTTTGTGGTGGTGGTGATGGTTGTTGCTTATTATCTTGTTGTTGTTGACGGATATGCTGTTGTTTCGTATCGTAGCCTAGCTCATCACTCCATTCATCATTCGTATCTTTTAGGAACGCATCAAATGACTTTGTTGATTTGTGATGACGGTGGCCTGATGTTTTTGTGGATATTTGTGGCCTGCTTGTTGCTGTTGCCTTCTCCGTCTTTGAGAGTGGTGGTGTGTGTGGAGAGGAAACAGAAGGTTTGTCAAGACTTTTGTTGCTATGGTTGCCGTTCTTGTCTCTGGTGATAACAAGACTGGTATAATTGTATCGTGCTCCAATCACTTTTTGGGTCTCGTTCGTCGTCGTCGAACTAGGAACAACACTGACGCTATTACAAGTTGGTATATATTTTTGGGGAACAGGGAATACAAGTCTGCTGGCTGTCTCCACTCTTTACCTTCCAGGAAGCTTCAAGCCTTGCCTCTTCCAAAATAATCTATTTTCATTGGGGCAAAGTAGTTAGAGTTCCTGCAACTTGCTTGAGAACAGGCAGAATTTCATGTACTTTTGAGTTGGAAGATCTGTACGATGCAGAAATGGCTCGGCATGAGAAAATGACTATGCATTGTTGCTCCTTTTCGTCATCTTACGTTCTTCCATGCTCGTTCTTCAGTTTGAATTCTGTAGAAGTTGTCAACGACGTTCTAGAGAAGGGAACAGAGGTTGGGGATTCCTTTTTTGCAAAGCGTAAGGCTTTAATTTATAGTCCGCACACGTCAGAAGAGTGTTGGTGCAGACGGTCAACGAGACAATGCAAGGTACAGAGGAAGAAAAAAAATAATGAAGATACAGCAAAGGAAGCAAACAAGAGACAAGCAAAAGCTAGAATATAGTTTTACCAGTTAACCCACACAGGTTTGGGAGAGACCCTATTCATCCATAAAAACTCTCGTAATATGAGGCCGGCTTCCCTTGATGTGGTTTGAAGGAATGGAATGAGCTCTTGATGGAGAGGACAGCGAAAGCGGAGACGATGGTAGGAAGGTGGACGGATAATGATGGTATCTGTTCATGAGGTCGGCAGGCCAGTCATGCTCCATATATTAGCGATCATATCCTTACCGAAAGGTAATTATTGTAGAAAAGCTAAGGAGTGGAGAGTCTTGAAGGAAAGGAAGATAGAGGATATCGCATCAAAATTTCTTCCTTTGTACTGCTGCTGACGACATTGTTGCAAGTTGTCAAAGTCAAGGCTTGCGTCTAGACAAAAGGTATGTATTACATAGCTAGGCAGAGCCTTTTCTAAAGAGCAAAGTTCGTTATTAAACAGTATGAACTCTGAATACACTTCTACGGGAAGTAGAAGACAGGATATTCGAGTTTCGTCAAAAAAAATTGAAGCCAGGAACGGATCCAGTACCGGCATGAAGAAAAGCTTAAACGAGTCAAAAGTCCAGATATACTTAACAAACTTTGTGTGCGTATCGCGTATGATACTCTACACCGCTCGCAGCCGAGATTGCCGTATACGCTCATGAT
>KK100219.1:58030-68575 GCA_000611695.1 Rhizomucor miehei CAU432
GAATACGTAGAAAATAATGTTATGGATAAATTTATTGAAAATGCATAATAAAATGATCCTTGTATTAGTTGATACAGCTGCGAACGCCGTGTGTCTAATTTAAGGAAGGTCGCCAAAATGAATAAAAGTATAAGGTACCCAAAAAAACAAATGGTAGAGAACACGAATGAGTACTCAACAATCGCATTTAATAATAATTTTCATCCAGCTGTACTTAACATAGTGAAAAGATATAGAAAAGTAGCTAGACAATAGCGATAGAGAGTCGAATCATAAAGTGCTCCTATAAAGATACACACAATCTCAGAAGACCTACTTGTCCCTTTTTACTTTGCCCTTGGAAATATCTTACAAGCCCTTTGCTGATCTGGATTAAAGCAGCTCTAAATACTTCAACAATCGTATTTAAGTAGCATATCAAGAGTGTCATGAAAAAATCAGCCTCATCCATGTTATCGAGGGGAGATCCTACTGTTCCAGGGAAAGGGACTTACATAAATTTTGCGAAGAAAAGGACTTAAGATGCCAGATTGATTTTGGGCGAGATTTTGTGGATGAATAAAGTTCTCCCTGATCTACGCTTGTCGGGATTGAAAGCGTTTGGCAATGCGGTGCTCCGTGAGACTTACACGTTTTCCATAAAATGAACCATACTTCCACCACAGCTTTATCAACGAAACCTCTCCTTGCACCTGACGATGACGACAGCGATCTATCGCTCCCTAGTTCAAAGTCGCCGCAGTCTTGGGAACAACTGCGGCGGCAAGCACGACAAGTCGAAAACGAAATAGAAATGAAGCTTGCATCGTTGTCAAAGTTGGGTGCATCTGTCTCATCGCCTACAATGAGCGGTTCAACAATGGAAGGCATTCAAATGAACTCTGTTGGGAAACCTAGTCAAGAGTTAGAAATTGAAGAGCTTTTGAAAAAGGTACGAAGGAATATATTTGTTTGTTGGGTCGGCAGACAAGCAAAGCAAAAGAAGTGGTTGTCTAATTTGGATCACACGCGCACACGCGCTCTCTCTCCCTCTCTCTATGCACGCAGCTACACAGCATAGTAATGTCGATGGGCGAAATATTGGATCGACCGAGTGCGACACCGACAAATCCCTCCATGTTGCATATGTTAGAACGACACAAGGATATTCTGTATGATTACAACAAGGAATTTCGACGTGTCAAGGTGTGTATTTGGCGTGCGCCCCACATTTTGTCTTTTAGGAAGAAGGCGTATTAACGATCGTGATCTTCAGGCGAATATCAAAGCGGCCCGCGATAAGGCAACATTGATGGATCAAGTGCAGGATGAAATCAGGTATGGGTTCTACCCGACGACAGAATCATAGGATGATGTATTCAAAGATGTATAGGATATACAATATGAACAATGGAGACAATGCAGATTATTATCTTTCGGAGCGTGACCGTATTGAGAACTCGCATCGCATGACAGATATGATTTTGGAGTAAGTAGATCAAGAAGAGCTTCGTGATTTGAGTCCGGGTTAATGCCATGTAAAATTCAGGCAAGCGTACGCAACGAGGCAAGATATTTCTCGTCAGGGCAGGACGTTGCAGGGCATCAACAATCGAGTTGTAGGCGTTATCAGTAAGTAAATCTTAATTTCTGAAAAGAAACACGATTCAAAAGAGGAAAAGATTGGGTTGCTTGTTGATATTTGTTTTTTGCCTAGGTCGTATACCTGGTATCAACAATTTAATTAGTCGAATCAACACACGAAGAAAGCGCGATACCCTTATTATGGCTGCTGTAATATCTACTTGTATCATCCTTATATTACTGTATTGGTTACGGACATAAAAAACAACAACAACATGGTACTATATTTGTGCAACGATTGTTTTGTGACATGACGAAGTCGGCTTTTTGCCCACCATGGAATCGTGACAATAGACTACCTTTGCCCCTGAAACGCCGGGTGCCCATACTCAGGTCCCAATCAAAAGAGAGAGCGGCTGGGCGTAGAAAACGGAAATAGGACGATCGAGAGAGCGATAACTCGCAATAAGGAACGACACCATGTGCAGCAGAATGTTACGCAAGAACTGCATTGGAGTCTGAAAGGCAAAGGGCGCCCTTAGACACTAAAAGTTTCTTTTGCTTCCCTTATGCCACCCACCAACGCTGCAGTGTCTTCGAAACTGGTCGAAGCCTTGCAGCAGCGAGGAGGTCCAGAGTTGCAGAATAATGCCTTGTCAACGTCCCAGAGTACGCCGTTCCAACCACGACGACGTAAAACCAGCTTTGGTGTTAACCCAACGCCCACCAGAACACCGAGCATGACCCTCCATCACCGTCGCAGGGCAGGGTCCAGCGTTGGACAGAAACCGGCCGCTGATGTTCGTTTGTTGCCGCGGCTTGAAGAAGAGAATGCAAACTTGCCTCCTCAGGTACACAACGCTATTGTTTATATATGTGTGTTGCCACAGCAACCAAGAAGCTAAGCAGTAAAACTCAATTTACTACTCCAGGACTCGAGTGAATTCATCCTTGCACAAATTGAACGACAGAATGCATTGCTCGACGAAGACCCCAAGTCCGTGTGCATTCAGTCGAATGAGTTAAAGGCACACTTGTCAACGATGCAGAACCTTGTAAGCGACCTGTCAGATACTTCGGAGGAGATCGACTGGGAATTCTGGACTGCGTTGACAGAAGACTTCGGCGCAGTTGCAACTAAATTACCACACCTCTTATCTGCCAAACTTAAGGCCGGCATCCCATCAAAGTTGCGTGGGGTTATCTGGCAGGCCATGTCGCAGTCAGCCTCTTTACACTTGGAAACGGTGTACGGTCAATTGGTTGCTGAACACTCGCCGTATGAACGCATTATCCAGAGAGATCTTGCTCGTACCTTTCCGAATGTAGAAATGTTTAAGCAAGAAGGTGGCGATGGCCAGAAAGCTTTGGAACGAGTGCTTAAAGCTTACAGTCTCTACGATGCCCATGTTGGATACTGCCAAGGTTTGGCTTTCCTCGTGGGTCCCTTGCTAATGAATGTAAGATTGCATCTATAAATATTTATATGCAACAAAACATTCAAAGTTTTATATTTGCTAACTGATGTCTTTTTTAAAAAAATATTGTAGATGCCGGAACAGCAAGCATTTTGTGTCTTTGTAAGACTCATGGAAACATATGAATTGCGTACAATGTTTACGTTGAACATGGAGGGACTGCAACTACGGCTTTACCAGTTTACCAGCTTGCTCTCTCAAATACTTCCAGAACTGTCAGAACACCTTGCTACTCATGCCGTGCACCCACCGATGTACGCCTCTCAGTGGTTTTTGACACTTTTCGCCTACGCCTTCCCCATTCCACTCGTTTTACGTATATACGACATCGTTTTTGCCGAGGGCGCTGCAGAGACGATCATGCGAGTCGCGATTGCTATCTTGCAACGGTCGCAAGAGGAGATTATGCAAAAGACAGAATTTGAAGATATTTTGGATTACGTTACGAGCAAGCTTCATCTTGTGTACAACGACGATGCTAGCTTGATGATCAACGATGCAATGGCTCTCAGCGGCGTTATCACGCGCGAAAAGATGGATAACTTGACTGATCTGTATTTGAAAGAAGTCGAGCAGGAAAAGAAGCAAACGGAGCAGGTCCTTGCAGTTCGCTTCAAGACAGCCAGCAAACAGAGCGACAAGAAGAAGACCACCAAGAAAGAAAAGCGCGAGTCTGCAGGTTGGTTGAGAAAACGATCGTCTTCAGCATCGGCATCCAGTATCTCTAGCGGGGACGAGGCAGCATCCACAAAGGACATCACCACCACACCTTCATCTACGACGTCAAGTCAATCAGACGATACAGCTATGCTGCATCAACAGATCGAAGACTTGCTGCTTGCGTTGTCGCAGATGCAAAAGGATCACATCCAAATGAAGCAAGAATTGGTTCAAGAGAGAATGGACCGCATGGACGTTGAAGCAGAACGGGACGCCCTGAAAATGACGATGCTTGATCTGCAGCAGGATGGCCGCATCGACGTATTGTCAGAAATTGCAAGGCTCAAGAACCAAAATATGCAATTGCAGCAACAACTGGAAGATATGCAGCATCAAAGCAAACTGCAAAAAGATGCACAAACGGCGCTGATAGAACAAATGATGGATCTCAAGAACGCCATGGAACGCGTCGAGAAGGAGAAACTTGAAATCACAAAGGAACGCGATGCTTTGCTTGAAGAGCAAAAACCTATCAAGCAGCGTTTAGCAAATGCAGAAAAGGCAGCCCAAGAACTGCAACTGGAAAAACTTAGACTGCTGACGGATTTGGAGCAAGAACAGAATAGAAACCATGCTAGAATGCGACGCCGACCAACGTCTGTTATTGTGCAACGTACAAGGAACAGCAGCAGCAGCAGCAGCAGCAGCGCCTTGCAGGAATCAAGTGATGAACAGCGATGTCACGAACTTGAACAGCTACTTGCAGATGCAAAGTTGCGTATAGCGGAACTGGAGACGTTTGGAACAGGTGGACAGTACGAAAGTAGAATCACCAGCCCCAGTAGAAAAGGTTTTGATCCAAATCGAAACATGCAATCAATGAAACGAGCCAGTTTTTACGGACGTTTATGGTCATCTGTCAAGGCATCCCAAGAAACTCCACCTACCAGTCCAATCTAAGTATTCGACTTAAAATATTTCCCAGACTATTTTTTTGACCCCTTTGTATACCACAACCACATGTTAACCTCTATGCCCCTCCTTACCGATTCCGAATTTGTTTGATCTATGAATTATAATGAATATTTTATTGACGTTTTCTTTTTCTAATCTACGAAAACTGTAATGTGTATCCCCATTGTATTTCTTTTTTTAAAGTCATAGTCACTATCACATGCACTGCAGTCAAGCTAATATATGACTTCAGATATGTACAATGCACACGTTCGAGCCACAAAAGGAAATTGCGATGACAGCTGCGTGCTGCGGCCAACAAGGATGAGGATAATCCTGCGGAAAGGGTGGTTGTTTCTCTACTTGTCTCGCTGATGCGTTTTCAGCTCTCCAGTATTCGGGTCCCTGATGACAACTGACTTTCGTTTGCGGTCTCCCTTTTTGACTGCTCCGTCTTTCTTCTGTTTCTTTTTTTGTGGTTGCACTTTTGGAGGTAGCGGATTTGCGGTTTTGACGTACAACTGAGGAGGCGTACTCTGTTGTGGTGATTCATCATCCGTCCGGTTAAACCTTGAATGTCGAAAGGGCTCGGTAGCTGTTTTTGTGATTCAATGAGCGACATATAACTGCCAATGCGCAAACACTGGCTGGTGGCAAGTAGTGCTTGACATGGTAAACCTTGAAAGTGGAAAGGGTCGGTAACCACTCCATGATCCAATGATGGTGAACGGTTGCGTACGTCGTCAATATCGAATACTCTGGAAAAGAAAATGGATGCTGCAGTTTTGTAAGTGGTTTCTTCCAAGGGAAATTTCTTGCGTATCTTCGAGGATGGCGATGAGACCCTCTGGTTGTATACGTGCATTTTGCTCTGGCAGTATGAGTCAGCCTATGATCACCCTCAATTGCTGCATATCCTGTTTCTATTGGCGCAAATGTTCGTATCCACTGAACTTCTTTGTGAGAACCCGTTCGGTTTCACGTGTCAGAAAACCATTGGCACTTGTCAAAGCCTTGGGACTTTGTAATAGAACGGCGGCTTTGCGTTGTAGGCTCAAGTTACTGGCGTCATTGTTATTATCGCCAGGTGCAGCGTGCGACACAAGGTCAGATTATCGGTTCATGATACTGCTTTGTATAGTCTTCATTGTTCTTAGTATTGCTATGGCAGCAAGTGTCTGGCAAGGAGCCTTCTCAATGATACTGCAACAGCGCTTGCTCGTATCTTGTTCTGGAGCTATCCAGCGAGAGGTCAAGCAGTTGGTATTTTGATATAAGGAATCGTTTAATATGTACAGCTTACACTTTTCTTTGAATATCTTGCCATTCTTCGGTCTGTGCAGACAGACGTCCACAACCGTCCAAAACCGACGAAACAAAGTGAAGTAACGTAGAGAAACAAGAGGACGCGACGTGGCAGAATCAGACGGAAGCGGATGACATGTCGGAATTTGACAGACTTCAGCATCCAATCATTGCGTGCTACATGGCCAGGTCTCTCAAGCATATAAACGGAGAAGGGGAGGCGGACAGAGGAGCATAGTGATCCCACATTCTTTCTCTTCTTTTCTCTCTCTACAACCATGAATCGACGGGGCACCTTGCTGGCCCTTTTGGCGATCGCATGTGCCTTATTTATCGGCACCAAAACTGTATTCGCAGATGACAAGGAATCCTACGGCACAGGTACGACGCGTCGTTTCTTTGTTGTTATCCCTGCATTTTCCAGACCTTACGTTGACGTGTCTTTGTTGTCGTATAGTAATTGGTATTGATTTGGGTACCACGTATTCTTGCGTGGGTGTCCAAAAGAACGGACGTGTTGAAATTATTGCCAACGACCAAGGTCACCGTATCACTCCCTCCTACGTCGCCTTCACTGATGAGGAACGTCTCATCGGTGATGCTGCAAAGAATCAGTACGCCTCAAACCCTCACCGAACTATCTTTGACGCCAAGCGCTTGATTGGTCGACGCTTTAACGACAAGGAAGTACAAAATGACATGAAGCACTTCCCCTTCAAGGTCGTCAACAAGAACGGTGCTCCCAACATCCAAGTAGCTGTCAAGAACCAGGAAAAGGTCTTTACTCCCGAAGAAATCTCGGGTATGGTCTTGCAAAAGATGAAGGAGACCGCTGAAGCTTACCTCGGCAAGCCCGTCACTCACGCCGTGGTTACCGTCCCTGCCTATTTCAACGATGCTCAACGTCAGGCTACCAAGGATGCCGGTACCATTGCTGGTCTCAACATTCTCCGTATCATCAACGAACCCACTGCTGCTGCTATTGCTTACGGTTTGGACAAGACTGGCGGTGAAAAGAACGTCCTTGTCTACGATTTGGGTGGTGGTACTTTTGACGTCTCTCTCCTCTCCATTGATGATGGTATCTTTGAAGTCTTGGCTACCGCTGGTGACACTCACTTGGGTGGTGAGGACTTTGACAGCCGTGTCATGGACCACTTTATCAAGCTCTGGAAGAAGAAGCACGGTGAAGATATCACCAAGGACTTGAAGACCATGGGCAAGTTGAAGCGTGAAGTCGAAAAGGCCAAGCGTGCTCTCTCCTCCCAAATGTCCGTCCGCATTGAAATCGAATCCTTCCACAAGGGCAAGGACTTCTCCGAGACTTTGACCCGTGCCAAGTTTGAAGAATTGAACAATGACTTGTTCCGCAAGACCCTGAAGCCTGTCGAGCAGGTCCTCAAGGATGCCGGTTTCACTAAGGATCAGGTCGATGACATTGTTCTCGTTGGTGGCTCTACTCGTATCCCCAAGGTTCAGAAGCTTCTCGAAGACTTCTTTAACGGCAAGAAACCTTCCAAGGGCATTAACCCTGACGAGGCTGTTGCCTACGGTGCCGCTGTCCAGGGCGGTATTTTGTCTGGTGAAGAAGGTTCGGACAAGGTCTTGTTGTTGGATGTCAACCCCTTGACTCTTGGTATTGAGGTAAAGAAAATATCAAAGTTCTATATATATTCTCATGTACTAACGATGACTTTACACTCATAGACTACCGGAGGTGTCATGACTAAGCTCATTCCTCGAAATACTGTCATTCCTACCAAGAAGTCGCAAATCTTCTCTACCGCGGCTGACAACCAACCTACTGTGCTTATTCAAGTGTATGAAGGTGAACGTGCCATGACCAAGGATAACAACTTGCTCGGCAAGTTCGAGTTGACTGGCATTGCTCCCGCTCCTCGTGGTGTTCCTCAGATCGAAGTCTCTTTTGAGATCGATGCCAACGGTATCCTCAAGGTTAGCGCCGCTGACAAGGCTTCTGGCAAGTCCGAGTCTATCACCATCACGAACGACAAGGGTCGTCTCTCTCAGGAAGACATTGACCGTATGGTTCGTGAAGCTGAAGAGTTTGCTGAGGAGGATCGCGCCATTCGTGAACGTACTGAGGCCAAGAACCACCTCGAGAACTACATTTACACTCTCAAGAGCCAATTGAACGACGACAGCGGTGCTTTGAGCAAACTTTCCGACGATGACCGTGATGCCATTGAGGATGCTATCCGTGAGAAGTTGGACTGGCTGGACGAGAACCCCGTGGCAGCCAAGGAGGATTATGATGAAAAGCGCGAAGAGCTTGAAGCCGTTGTCAACCCCATTACCTCCAAGCTTTACGCTGATGGTTCTACTGCCTATGATGCCGACGATGAACCTTTGGCAGATCACGATGAATTGTAAAAAAGTTTAGATATACTCGCTTTTCCTTTTTTGTTACACTTTTGCATTATAAATACATATTTTTCATGTAGGTCAACAAAGAATTGTGTTTTGCAAAGTCTTTGTGTGTGTGATGAGTGTTGATAGTCAAAAATACTGTCGCCTACAAAAAGTAACTTTTGTAGGCGATTTGGTATTAGGTACATAATACTTGAGTACCCATTTTGAACAAGCATCATTGATAGGGCCTTTTGCAATTGCAACGATGGACAGCTGTTTAAAAGGCGACTGTTTTTTGGGATAAACCTCTTTCTTTCTTCCTCTTTTTGCTGAACCGCTGTCGCTCGTTCCCTGACCGTTCTCCCGAGACTTCACAAAGACACTGCAAGCGGCGATACTAGCAGCAATAACAGTAGAAGGCGTCTTCAAGTTGTCCGGTTAACCAATTCCAGCCTTATCCGATGATCTCAAATATGAATACGAAATATCCACTGAATTCTACAAGCGGATGGGGTTCAAGAATTATCTGATCCTGCCCTTTCCAGCTTATTCGGCTACACTGCTGGACCAGGACACAATTACAAAGCCCTCACCCTGCAACTGGGATGGAGAAAACAATCGGTACAATGGGTCTTCCTGAACATTGCATGACAACCGAAGATGTGCAGCTTCCCAAGCAGCAAGATAAAAGATTCCATTCCCGAGCTGATGGACCAGTTTCTGCCAGCGGCAGATCATAATTGGCGTCAATTTCTTGCACTCTTTCTCCTCGGCTTTATAGTCGCCGATGGACATGTCGCCAAAGATAGGACCGGTACACCAGGAAACGTCTGTCCAGTTCTGCCATTCTGGCATCGAGATAACTGCGCGTGACAAGGATATATATTATATTGGCTACAAAAGGATCTCGCAAGAAAGAAAATAAGTTTATACCACCTTATCATGAGGCCAAGTCAGTCAAGCGAACCATTTCTTTTCGAGATGGCCTTCAAGCCATGGAAGACCTTGACATTCTTATCGATGGGGAACTTCAGCTGCTGCAGCTGTTCTGGAGCACGGTCCTCGCTTGCTGGATGGAGGTTTGCACCCCATCGCGTTAGCTTCTATGAGTATCTGCGGCCCAATGGACTGAACAATGACCTTTGTTTGTCTGGTCGCACAGTAAGTTACATGGCAGCACAGTGACTTACGAGGAACGGAAAGCCTATGAATACTTTGATTTATAGGGATTTCGTAAGACTGAGTCTCTTATTAGTCCAATGACATCCTTCCTTCTGTTGGCTTCGAGACCGTGAAAGGACTTCCATCCCATCCCAAGTAGGCTGTCATAACTGGGACCGACTGAGACAGACCGAGTGGAGTTCAGTCCACCCCCAGAAAGACGGAAAGATATCGCTTTCCGACTGTCGTTCGCCTCGTCGAGTGGATCGAAGGATTAAATCTTGCAACGGCTTTTGCTTTGCTATATGGACAAGTGCTTAAATAAGGCGATCCAACACTGATAATTGTTTGCACATCGCCCTCAACAGGTAATTTGATCCTTTTTTTCCTTTGCAATGAATCATATCCTAAATAAAATATCTTCAATGTGTTTTTTAATTGCCCACATTCCCATGAACTCTTCTCGGTCAGCATTACAGACCCGTTCTTGCATCAAACTTCCTTTGGCTTAAAGCCAACTGTATCTCTAAGAAAACAGGGAACCTCCGGGTTTCCTGGCTACACATCAAATCCCAGCATGAGGTGAGTTAATTTTGGCGTTATGCTCAGAGAAAAACTGTACGTATTGATACGAAACTAAAATGGATCAGAAATCACTTGTCTGCAGCAGGGTGGGCTGCGCAGCCAAGTTTGATTTTCATTATCTATTGAAAAAGCATAGAGTATTTGCAAATCTGCTAAAGCCCAGTAATTACTATAGACTAGGCGAAATAAAAAGAGGATTACTACTAACTATACTTCTCAAAGGATAAATACAGATGTCCAGACTACCATGAACAGTTCCGACAAAGCGAAAAAACTACTGAAACATATTAAAAAAATACCACAATCCTGTATATGTCCAAGGTTCCCTTGTTCGTATGATATATACATCCTACTCATTTTCCTATGTACTATTCATCGTAGGGCTAAAAATTCTGTTGCGATCGTCAGGACTGTGGAAGGCATTTCGGTTGGCAAACGATGAACTGGTCGATCTATTGCCTGATTA